>JZKD02S1670323.1:42917-54051 GCA_000966675.3 Picea glauca
TGTTGAAAGACCATGTAGAGGTCTTGCGGCTAATGTTAGAAAGATGCAGGCAGTGTCAAATATCGTTAAATATCAATAAGTGCATCTTCAAAACACCTTTTGGAATACTATTGGGCCATATAGTATGCAAATAAGGCTTGCTAGTAGATCCTGCCAAGATCACAATAATTGTTAACCTGCCACCACCAAAAACAGTTCGCCAGTTGAGAGCGACATTGGGACATACGAGATACTATAGGAAATTTATAAAGCGGTATGTGCAGATCACTGTGCCAATGGAGAAATTACTAAGGAAGGACACAACGTTTTAGTGGAATGAGGGATGTCAGCGCAGATTGGACACCTTGAAAGAGAATATGGTAACCACACCAATACTGGTATGCCCAGATTGGGATAAGACATTCCACGTCCATGTAGATGCATCAACCATAGCACTTGGAGCTATACTAGCATAGGTAGGAGGAGGATAATTGGACCATCTTATAGCATTTGCTAGCAGAAAAATGTCAGAATCGGAGCAAAATTACAATACCACAGAAAGGGAAGGCTTAGCGATGGTCAATGCGCTTCAGAAATTCAGTCATTATTTATTGGGGAAACATTTCAAGATGTTCACAGACCATTCAACGCTCAAATACCTCGTCAACAAGCCGGTGTTGGGGGGGAGAATTTGTAGATGGTTATTGTTGTTCCAGGAATTTCACTTTGAAGTGATAGTCAAACCAGGAAAGTTGAACATAGGACCTGATCACCTGCCGAGGATCACTAATGGGGAGGAACCTATGAATCTAGAGGACAACTTTCCCGATGCACAACTATTTTCAATCCAAATAGCCGATGAATACTTTGCAGACATCATCCAGTACTTGAGTTCAGGGACTGCACCACAAGAATTCAATACTGTGCACAAGAAAAACTTGGTAGTCAGGGCTGCAGATTATCAGTTGATTGCATGATACTTATACAAAATGGGTGCAGATAACATCTCGAGAAGATGTGTGCTAGAACATGAAAGACCAAGGATTTTAGCATAAGCCCATGAGGGAATAGCAGGAGGAAATTATGCAAGCAAAGATACTACGCATAAGGTATTGCGAGCAGGACTATGTTTGTCGACCATTCACAGAGATGCAAAGGACTACTGCCAGAAATGCGATGTATGTCAGAGGGTTGGTAAACTGAATAGAAGGGATGAGATTCCCTTGAGACCAAAAGTAACCTTGTACGTATTCGACAAATGGGAAATAGATTTTGTGGGACCAATTAACCCACAAGCAAAAAGATCAGTAGAGCGAGGTACATTATCACCGCGACAGAATACCTAACAAGATGGGCAAAAGCATCACCAGTAAAATATTGCAGCGCAGAGACAACAACACACTTCTTGTTTGAGCAAGTGATCACTAGATTTGTCTACCCAAGGATTTTGATGAGTGACCAAGGCACTCACTTCATTAACAACACTATTACAGCTATGACTGAGGAGTTTGAAGTTCATCATAAAAAGAGTACACCATATCACCCTCAAACAAATGGAACAATGGAAGCCTTTAACAAAATCCTCGAAAATTCACTGACAAAGATCTGCCACATTAATAGAGACGATTGGGACTTGAAGATACCAGAATTACTATGGGCATACATGACCACATGCAAAAAGTTGACATGATAGACACCATTCAGATTGGTGTATGGACAAGAAGTAGCAGTGCCATTAGAATTTTTGGTACCTAGTCTGCGTGTAGAACCAATTACAAATATGACAGAACGAGGCACAGTGCAGGAAAGGCTAAATAAACTGATGATCATGGAGGAAGACATGATTCTAGCAGGGTTTCACCAAGAAGTACATAAAGCAAGGGACAAAGCTTGGCATGACAAACATATCAAGAGAAAATATTTCTTGGTGTATGACAGTAAATCCCTTCAACACCCAGGAAAACTCAGAATGCATTGGTTAGGACCATACGAAGTAAATACTGTCACAGATGGGAGAGCTGTACAACTGAAGGATTTAGGAGGAACAAAACTCAGAGGGATGATTAATGGGAGCCGACTGAAGTTGTATAGGGACAGTCGACATCCTAGCACTTCCAAAAAAAAAAAAAAGACACACAGAGCGGTTACCATGTCAGACATCAAAAGATAGCAACAAAGGCATAGCACACCAAAAAGAGAATGAGCACGTGCACTTGGAAATGCTAGCACAACGGAGGAAAGACCAATGGTCACTAAAAAGCGGAAACAACAGGAAGGGTGGGTACGACAAATAACTGCCAACGGACGACAACTATCAAACTTAAATGACAAAAATGATTGATGGAACGTTGCATTAATCACGCCAACTGGTGACGGCAAGGGAAATCAATGGCAAGAACACGGGAAGCGTTGGTTCATTTAAAACACAAGTTGGGTAACATATTAGAGAAGTTTCACCTACTTTCTATATAAGGGAAGGACACCAGGATTGAAAGGGTTATTGTGAAATTGATAAAATCATAGAGCGAGGTTTGTAGAGCTCACAGAGGCCACTAAGCTCAGTGGAGAACATCTTTACCACCATGACACCACCCAAACTGGGAGAGCTGAGCTAGACTGGAAGACGACCTCGAAGCAACGTCAGACCACCACCGCATCCATAGGGAAGCGAACATCAACCACCTTAGCCTCCATAAGTCATCAATGTGGATGAAATCTCATCGCCTGATATGACACCAGGAAGCCCCACGCCTATCGTGGAGGAAAACTAGCAGACAACACCAGTGGGTATGGATATTGATGTGCCAGAAGGGGGACACGACCAACAGGCTGAGGACGCAGGCAATCATTCACACCCCGAAAACCCTGAAGAATCCCCACGAATCAATGGGACGGTCCCGAACCAGGCAGAAACGACTGCGCCAGAAAGGTCACACACAACCATGCTGGAACAACCACAGGAAGGCAGAGTGGAAGATGTCACCGGACGAGCATATGAGTATGCAGAAGAGAGAACAATGGAGGCTAGAACCTTGAGTCAGCCACCACAGCGGAAGGGAAAACAACCGATACCACGATCACCACGCAAGTAGACCGCCACAACCATAGTCTTACCGTGCATTCTAGAAGGAGTACGCATCGCAGGTAACATGTTAGGCCACATAGAGAAATTGAATTACTTATACCATGATGTGACAGACACAGATAAGTTCCCAGAGTTTGCCAAGAAAGTTTACCTGGAAACTGTGGGTATAGGACCCTTTGGCGAACCAATTAACCAACCAAGCCAGTAGGCAGCCGGACTTGCCAAAACTGAGATTCTAGGTCTATTGGACATCCGACACTTTGGAAGGGGCCAACATGTAAATAACTGCATCAAGCAGTTGATGGAAGCCACCCACAGAGGATACCTGTGGCTGGAACAAATCGTCTCAATAGACGTAGAGCTTATTGCATACATGACAGAGCTGCCATCATGGAGGGAGACACCCGCGCAGTTCCTTGATGAAAAGACGAAGGAGAAGGCACTGGCCGAGGAAATGAAGAAAAAGTATGGTACAGAAAGGGGTCACGCAGAATCATAATCAAGCGTATTAGTGACGCAATGACAAGGATGGCTACGAAAATCATGGCATGCAAGTTCCTCAGGAAATGTCGCAAGGAGGAAGTCCCTATCGGGGTTGTCGCAACTGCAACTCAGTGTGCGGAGGGCACCACACTCAGCTGGGCCCCGTACTTGTTGAATCTATTCCTGGACGACTGCAAGGACGTGCAGGACCTGGGGACAAAATTTCACTATTCGTGGCTACTCGTCTTGATTGCCTTGGTCGGATGGAAGGAGCCTAAGTATTCATTTTTCACCGTGAAATCCATTCCTTGATACGCAACGTGATACCTATCGTTGGGGATCACACAAGACCCTAGGAACAAAAAGGCGAATGCAGGCATGTTCAAAGGGTATTACAATGACTTATAGGAAAGCATCGCCAACACTTGGCAGATTACACCAGAAGTGGTCGCACAGTTTCAGGGCATAGCCAACTTCAAAGTGAGCGAGCATACAATGTCGATCCAAGCACGGAAGGATCTCGACAACCAATGAATACAAATGCGCTACCGCGTCTTGGCAGAGGACGTAGAAATGACCATCAAGGATTGGGATGACGACTGGAGGATTCCAGTCCTGAATCAAGAGATTCCCGCAGAGAAGGAGGCACAGGCAGAGCAGGAAAAAACACCTGCAGAAGACAAAATGGTGCCCAAGAAGCCAAGGATCGGTCACAACAAGGTGCAACAGAAGAAAGGAGGTGTGCCCAACAAAGACACTCGGGCGGGGAAGAAGAACAACACCCAAGCGCCACAGGAGAAACAGACTGAGACAACACAAGGAATCACATCAAGTGCTACTCAGTAGGAGCAAGGCCAAACCAAGAGGTCGGTCATACAAACGAGGGGTGCGCGCAAGAAAGCTAAGGCGCACAAAACGCCACCAGAGTACACGATCACGACAGACGACGCAAACCTCATAGCCCAGATGATCCAGGATCGTACAACATAATATTTTGATGAAGCTCAGTGCCAAAGGGATAGGATGCAGGAAGAGATGGCAGACATGAGCTAGATCCTCGAGCAAACTAGAGGAACAAAGAGGGCCGACAAAGGAACATAATCAGTCCCTGCAACATCACAGACAGGAGCTGAGCGAGCCAGATAGGATCCAGACGACAACACAGCCAAGCTCAACATTTCACGTCACACCCAGCATGCTGCACATGGATGAAATTGTGAGGCAGACACCCTTGAAGGATTTGGATCAAATACAGTTGGTAATGGCGTAGATACCAACCAAGGCTTTGTATAAACTGCAAGTCAGTGTCGCACAGGAGGTACAGTCACGCGCATGCACAGACGCAACGAAATTGCAACAGACAAAGGACAATCAAGATGAGTTGGAATTGGTACTCGAGCAGGTCAAGGTCGAGATGAAAGATGAGAAAGACCATGCAAATAGGCTAGACCAAGGATTGGCGGTAGCATATGAGAAAATTCCAAAGAGCGCACAGTCAACAGAGCTCACAACAACACAGAAGATTGATTAGATAGTACAGAAAATCGATCAATACAGGCAGGAGATCGAGCACCTCCGGGGACAGCTCATACCTACCACTCCGCCAGAGGTGAAGGAGCAGAGGAAGCAGGAAGCAACAACACAGATATAGGAGATGGAGTGACAAGTTAGCGCAATGGTCGACTTGTTAGAGAAAGAATCACAACTATGGACGAAGCCGGAAGAGGTTCAACAGGTCCAACAGTGGGACCATGAAGAAGAAAGGATAAGCGCAACTATCCAGGACCTCAAGCAGAGGCAGAAGACAATGTCGATCACGAAGTGCAGGGTATGAAGAAACTGCAGGCATAACTCATAGTCGCGCAGACACAGAAGGAGCACCAAGCTCAAATGGAACCGCTCCAGGAGCAGGCAGTAGAGGTCACTGCATAGATGAAAGACACAAAAAAGAACATGGCACAAACTTAGGTAGAGTGCGCAGAGATGATCAATGACGAGATTGCACTACAGATATTGGATGTACTCAAGGAGAAGACCGCACAGGCTCAAACACAAGAAAAGAAACTCATAGAGAAGTTTCAGGCTCTCGCAGGAGAGGTCGAGGAAGTGCACAAGGTTCAGGTGGTTCAGGACGAGCCACATGTCAGTGTTGGGGTCTTGTTGGATGCAGGCCTTGCGAGGAAGACATGTTATTTTTGAGGAAAAGCATGCGGAAGACAACTGGAAGGAAAAACAACACGTGAAGAAAAGCAGGCGAAGCACGCATGCAAGGAAGACCTAATGACATTAGGGTTAGGGTTTTTTTAATAGATTGTAATGGCTGGTGAGCCGAGGATATAAGTAAGTAGTACTTAGGAGACAGAAGGGTCAGGGGGAGAGGACATAAAGAGAGAGAACCGTAAGAAGTGTATGAATCATTAAGCTGGTGAGCTGAGGAAGGAGTCAACGACTCGATGCCGAGGATTAGATCACAGGCTGAGGAGCCTAGTGTGATCTAGTCAGCCTCACAGGGATTGAGGAGCCTGTGGGAAAGAGGGATAACTAAGATTGTAACCACGCGCGACGTGGGATATTTCTGAACCATAATAAAAGCTTGAGAGCCAGATCTTTGTGGACGTAGACCAGGAGGGTGTGAACCACGGTAAAACCTGTGTGGAATGAATGAATGAATGCATCTTTTGTGTCTGAATGTTAGGTAAATGAAGCAACTAAGTAGATTTAATACTCCACATGCATGCATATAATGAATGTTATAACTAGATGCTAGATTGAATGAATAAAGGTTGTGGCACACAACCCCATATCTCGCTCAGTCTCAGGTTGCAAACACCTGAGTATTGCAACCATCCTTAGAGATGTCTCGGGTGAGACTGCACAGTACACTCTGTGTGCTACGTTGCCTTCTGGTTTACCAGAGAGGCCGATAGCTTTAAAGGGATTTTGTTGGGAAGCTTCTTAGTTCTGAACTAGGGTCAATCTGTGATAGTAAATGAAGGGCAGAATACTCCATAAAGAATCCTCAAGACCAATAGAAGAAGAGTAAGTAGAGACTTAAACCAACACAAACTATTATGCTAAATGTTTTTGCCTCAACAATATTAGATGTTTTTACTTGTTTTTTTCTTTATTCTTATCATTTTCCTCTTGCATAAACAATAATGTTATTGTTCTTTATTTTATGTATTTTTAATTATTATCTTTTGAAAAAAACTATTCATTACTTGTGCATTTAATTATATTAAGTTTCTTTCTTCTAACACATGCAATTGTTGCTTATCATAGACTTGCAGCGTGGCACATATACAATATATATGAGTCTAGGGCAATTGTTGCAGTGTGAGTCTCCAATTATGCATTGCAAATGTTTCAAGGTTTCCAATGAGAGAAATAGAGGCACCCCCAATACAACATGGACAACTCACTGTACAAGGGCCCCTATTTTGTCAAGGACCTCTAGTTTGACAAGGAACCCTATCCAGGCAAGGAAAACTAGCCATGCAATGGAGTTTAGTGAAATAAAGACTGTATCCATAAAGTTAATCTCTTTTTTAATGTATCAAATCTTACAATTATCAAACTATGCATGTATAGTGAAGAGGAACCTTTATAAACAAAGAAATCTAGTCAGTCTACAACATTGTTAAATTTATCTACACATAGTCAGGTTGAAGAGCACTAATTGAGTCATGGGAACGTTGGTCACAAAGCAAAAAGAAGTAGCCATGTATTTATGTACAAGGTATGCGGTTATAATGTAATGGCTAAATAAATTAGGTATTTGACATTAATTGTAGATTATAAAATCACTCTAAGACCAAAATTTTTGAAAAATAAATGAATGAGAGAGCTTAAATTACTTCAAGACCAAGTGCATTTACTTTGGTCCAGTCCTAAAGCATCGTGCAAGTGCATTTACTTTTGCAGTTCCGCATTTGCAACCATAACAACTCACTGGCATGTGTTTTTGTTGCACAACCATTGAAAATAAAGGAATTATTTATTATGTCTGCCACGTCAGTGAGCCCAATGCCAACGCACACAACCAACATCTATACACAGTCCGAAAACTTACAGCCAATAAAATTATGTGCAGAAACACCAAGGTGCGAAACTGCAAGTCGCAATGTGCAAAATGACTGCAATGCAAGCATGTCAGAGAATTTGCAACAATTCTCTGCACATGAATTGAAAACAGACAGAATGTGCATTTTACGAGGCAAAAAAAACACTGTATAAAGCAAGAAAGACACAACTATGTCGGGTGTCCAGAAACCATTAAAGAAAATGAACCATATAACATTTACAGTTGCATATGTGAATACCAAATAACTATGCACCTCTATAAAGAACGAACCTATATTTTTCGTACCTCTGAACCTCACACAAGTATGACGATTGCACAAGAAACACTTAGTCTACTGACAATAGTTGGGCAATAAATCTATACAAGTTAGCGGTTTGTTGCGGTTCTGCATTTGCAATACTTCTGCCCAGTGCTTTGAAATGCATTGGAGTAACAGGAAAAAGCGATTGCGCGAAGCCATATGTTCGGTAACTGGGAATTTTGCAGAAGTCGGTTGGCATACGCATGGCGCACGTACAAGCAACACTCAGTCTATTGTCAAGACTTGCATGAAGAGTTCATGGAACTCACTGCATCAGCCTGGTGAACTTCTTATACTTAAACAATTGCCAAACGAAGTTCTATTTGCAACTCATTCAAAAAGGAAAAAAAATGTATATTAATTGATTTGGTGTATACGTAAATGTAGGATTGGCAGAAATGCAGAGCAAGAAACGTTATTATAGTTGTTATTTGTTTACAATTCTGTTCGGTTCTTGATTGTATAAAAGTTACTGAATTGGGATATAACAATATAGATTGTTTATTTATAAATCCTAGTAGCTATGTTATCAGGTGTTCAAGCGTTTAGAATCCATTGGAACAATAAAAGAAAACAATTGACTAAATTCGATGTAAAAAAAACAATCTAGAAACGGATATGTTCTGTCCAAAAACAACTGCAAAAAAAAGATTGTATGAAAACCTTGTATAGTTCCTGTAGATTTGTAAAAATTGAATTGAAACTGGAAACTTTCGCACAATTTAGTTGACTATGTGCAAATATGTTAACTGTAAAAATTCAATACAAACACAACAAAATCTTTACAATTGGCAGTAAATACTTTGGATCCGAATTGCATATACAATGCAAATTATGTAGCCTATATTAGAACTACATAGATAACATGTGTATATAATGTATACATTATGTGCATTTGCATTTAGATCAATTTAACAAACAATTAAATTATGGTTTTGCTTTGTTGACAAGGAGATGGAAAAAAAATCCATATAAATCACCACAGATGCATCACAACGGTGTTTTTTTTTTTGTTTTTCTACTATGTGACATGTCTACCTATCGTGTATTGGTCAATTTTCCATGCACTCGAAATACCGAATGACATATAAACAGTACTTGGCACTTTTTTTTTAACATATTTCATATGGCATTTCTCTGAACCCAAAAAGCATATGGGGTGCAAGAGAATTGCAAATTGCATAGACAATTTGAAATGGACTTGAACATGCATTTGCTACTATCAATGTAGCATGACCCTATCTCGACCTGTTTACACAGTACGAAATTCAATAATTTAATCTCTCTCTCTCTATATATAGGAAGTTTGTATATAGACCTGTGAATCTATACCGACAACTTTTGTCAATGCAGATAGTATTTCCAGAGCTTTGGTTGCTTTTCTTGTCAGTTGTGACATAACTGTTGATTGTGTTGTGGACAGGAGGTTTTTTCTTGCAATTCTCGTTCTCGCTATGTTTTTAAGTGTTCCTATGTCTCAAGTATATGTAGTCGATATATAGAACACTGCAACCCTGACATAATTTTACTTGAGATATATTAGCATAGAAACAATAAAGCATTGAGCATCGAAAAGCATAGTATTGGCTTATGACTTTGCTGGGTTGTTCAGTTTTTCTATCCAGGAAAAAATTCGGAGTTGCAGAACTGCACAATCATATAGCAACCAGGAAAAATAAACGATATAAGGAACAATTTCGATATATTTTTTGGCCAGATCGACGATTTTCACTGTTGTATACATATGTTTCCAATTGTTAATGTTGGACATCGATACTTGTTTTACACGTGAGCATTTTTGTTGCACTTAGATGTACAAAATTTGTAGGTTCAATTCCAAATATTGCTAGTTTGGTTCAACTGAACAAAAAAAATTGTCAAATTGGATAGCCACCTCATTGTATCGACCTCTAATTAAAACTTCTGATTAAAAGATCATTAATAATTGTTCCCATCTCCAATAGATATACACCTTTCTGCATAACTACAACTAAATGCAAGCAAAGAGTGGTCGAGAATGAGGACAAATGTGGACCAAATAAAACTGCCACCTAGGCAACTACTCCGACCGTTGGAAAACCTGTCTTTATCTAGAACTACAATCGAGACAAATGATTTGCACTCACTGAAGTAATGTGAAATCTTCTAATCTATGTGCAGAACTCAACCATCATGGCCTAGATGTCAAAACTGTCCTCGGTTTGTCATTCAAACGTTGGTTGACACTGAGAGCATAACTGTTGGAAAGGAAACAAAGCATATAGTCGGAGAGCAAGATTCTTAGCGTAGACAAAGAATTGCGTCAACTGTGCTTCGAACGTCCCGGGAAGATTCATCTTTCTAAAATATCATCTGCTCTTTGTGTCCCCATATATCAATACCCTTTTTGAACGGGGCTGCTCCATTCTTGAAATTGTTATCTTTGTCGCCTCTACTTGTTGACGTCCTCCTCGTTACCAAGAAGGTTGAACGACGGATGAGGATGGCGCTCCTCATGACTGTTGGAGAAATTAGCAAGTGTTGGTTGTTTGCAGCTGGCGTAGCAATTGGGTGAAGTCGAAGATGTAAAATTTGGTCTGGTGTCAGCTTGAATTTCTGGCCTACAGGATGAAGCCCGTTTATCCGTCATTGTCTAACAACAAAACTAAGCATAGATAGGTACAACCCTTGCAACAATGTCAAACAAATAAACCTTCTACTTGCCAAGGAACTCGTCCCATTGAAAACAACGTCTCGAGTTGCAGGGAAAACCCAGACAAAGAGTTGCTTGAACTGTGCTTCGAAGGTCTTGTGAAGCTTCAAATTTCTAAAAGATCATCTGCTTTCTGTGTTGCCATATATCAATACCTTTGTTGAACAGGGCCACTCCATTCTTGAAACTGTTACTTTTGTCGCTTATAATTCTCATCCTACTTCTGGTTACCAATGACATTGAACAAGGGACGACGATGGCAATCCTCCTGACCATTGGAGCAATTGGCAAGTCCTAGTTGTTTCCAGCTGCCCCAACAACCGGTCCAAGTCGAAGGTACATAATTTAGTCTACTAACAACTTGAATTTCTGGCCTACAAAATGAAGCACGTCTATTCGCCACTCCCTAACAAGAAATCTAAGCAGAGACAGGTATATCCCCTGCACAAATGTTGAACAAATAGACCTGCCACTTCCAGAGGGACTCGACCCATTGCAAAAAGTCTCTCA
>JZKD02S1670323.1:70334-88293 GCA_000966675.3 Picea glauca
AACAGGTTTGCACCCTATCTATGGAGCAGAATGCCAACAGTTCTCACCCTAAGTGTGGGTGGCCTGCGAGAATGAGGGATTCTCGCATCCTGTAACATAGGTAGCTTGTGAACTCGTCTTAAAAATGTGTTTTCTGGAAGAAGAGAGCAGTCATCTTTCTTAGGAAAAAAGTCCCTGTGGGAGCCTGAACACATCACCTGTAGAGACACCACTAGAGTGACCAAAATCATGTGTAACAGAATGCCCCCCAAAGTATGAGGCTGGAATCTGTGATGGCCGAAATACTTTGTAAACTGCGTGTGTGTGTCAGAAACCAGGAGCGCACCTAATCGGAAACATGTAAACAATTAAGCATCTACAAAATATAATACCAGTTCTGAGGTAGGCATTCCATGCTCAGATCACAAATGAATGGAATCACAAATGTAAGTCATGGCCACCAATTATACATCGTGGATCCATGCCGTACAAAATGCTACATAGCCACCAAGAATACACTATGGATCTATGTAAGAAGACTTGAATTAAGACGACATAGCCACATGACATACAAAGTGGATCTATGCACCGACACAAATCATACATACTCCATCGCAACCTGGATCAAAAAGATGAGACCCGGGGTCTTCAATCCTGTCACCTAAAAGTACGAATCTAACCATGCGATTACATGTGTTGAAGTCGAACATGGTAGAAACCACTTGATTACCAGTCATTGATGAAAACCTTTAACAAGTGCGAGGGAAATCACCATTGATGTCAATGACTCCCAAGGTACCGAAGTACAATTTGAACGAATGCGAATGAATGAGATGAAGTCGAACACTCGACGAAATCTCTCGATCAGGGATCAATGATGTGAAACCCCTATCGAAAGCAAAGAGACCTGCCATTAAGGCATGCAGGTTCCAAGGTACTAAATGATTTCTAAGTCTCATTTCTGGACAATGAGTTGGAGTCCACAGAACAAGACTCATCACAGGAGGGCCTTGATGTATCCCCCATCAATGACATGAAATAAGTAACAGATTTTGAAGATGAGACAAAGTATGAATATGAGTTGAAATGGACACAGGGAAGAGAAACATAGTAAGAATGGACAACTGTAGATGGCCGACTCAATAAAGGGCTCGTGTGAACTTCTCTTGAACATATGAATGACATGACCAAAGACTTGGCAACACTGACTCAAAGACAACCCAAGATATGACCTTGTAGCAAGTCGAACGAGAGACAAATGGATTTCCCAACCCGGATTCAAATGACGAATAGGGGGTGTCATGTTCAAGAGTGATGCTTATTGCCATTAATATGAATACGAAAACACATCCATTTCCCAAAATTTCCCCCACCATTTCTGGCGAGTACCTCTTTATTTTTACGCAAGATTGAGGAGGATAACATATGCTTGTTGATGTAAGCTCATCCTTCGGATGAGTCCCTCGGAGTATATTTAACGAACCCTAGGAAGGAGTGGTTCGGTCCCATCACGGGTCTGTCGATGTTTGTTTAATGAGTCCAATGATAGAAAACTCGAGAGTTTTTCATGTTTTGAGAGTCTGAAAAACACTTAAAGAGAACTCTCCCAGTTCCTTTTTTGTAAATAAGTTCGACGAGACCGAAAAAGTGATAAACTATCGCCCGTCGAACATTTTCTTCAGATATTTTAACGAGCGTGAAGAGAATAAGATCACTGGGCAATCTTTTCGTTTTTATGGAGCGTGAAAAGAGATTAAAGGATACTCCCTTAGGTTCGTCGTTTTCCTGTTACCATACGAGTACGAAAAGACGAGAAAAAGTATACTCGGTTACATTCTCATGTATTTTCGAGCGCGAAAACGAACGAAGACTGAGCTCAAGGTTCTTCCTACAAAAAACCTAAAAAAGTAACTGTACATGCGACAAAAAGAAAAAATACCCGTACCCCCCTGTTCGGACTTTGAAGTTGCTATACATGTGACAACCATACTCACAAGACCATTAGGGCATTAGGTTTTATAAGCAAAATAATATAAAAATCAAATAAAAAATGGTAAAAAGTGAATAAATATGGGTAAAAAAGGGTTTTTACCATTTCATTGTGATTTTGCCCAAAACTTATCCAACATACCTCATTTTCCCTCAAATTTATTCGCTCGATTGTGGGAAGCACAAGCGACCATTCGGCGAACCGTTTTCGCCAACGAGGTAAGCTTTTGATCCTTTAAATTTTCCATGGTTCATTTTTCAGTTTTTATTGGCAATTTCTTGGGTTTTGAGTCCATTTTAGGGCCCCACTATGCGTTCGAGAATTCTCGTAGGCGGGCTTTGCGGGACCTACGAGAATCTAGGATTCTCGCAAGTGGCCTTTAGGGCACCTGCAAGAATCTCGCACTGTGCCAAAGGCTCACTTGCGAGGGCCGAAACATGGATTTTAAAGTTAAGTTTTGCCCAATAAAAATCATGCAAAAGTTTGGAACAAGTTGATAACTCTTCTCTCATGGCTCTTTTGCAGCTGTTTGACCATAACAATGCTGGAGTGGCGAGAAAGAGAACATGAGGAAGACGATGCTATTGTCAGGAATGACCCAGGTATAGTCGCTGCCCTCCGGGACTATGGGCTCTTGAAATTCTTCAGGATTCTGGGCATGAGAGCCCAACTCAAATTGTTGGAATACTTGGTCCATATGTGGGACGTGGACCAACAGTTATTTCACGTGGGAGTCCACACGTTGACCCTAGATATCGAGGATATCTATTTTCTAACAGGGTTATCATAGCGTGGGTACCATGCTAGCTTGACCGGTGGCCGAGGCGGAAGACTCCCTATGAGTGAGTATTGTCGCCAATACTGTGTTCCCGAGGCAGAAAGAAGCAAGGGTAAGGTTGTTATTTGGGGAGTGCAAGACTTGACCCTGCGAACCATCTTGTTCATTATTGCATGCATGGCTAGGAGAGTGGCTCCACACATGGCTCTCCAGAGCTACTTCCAATATGCCATAGAGTGCACAGAGCCTCAGGTCTTCAACTGGTCGGATGCAGTTCTCCATAGTATGAAGAGGCAATTGACGAAGTACAGAAGGGGCAACTTGAAGCAGTTTGGGTATGGATCACTTTTGGTGTCCTTCTTCCTTGAGAGGGTCCCACTACTGAGACTACAAGTTGATTGGGGTTTACCGGCCCCACAGGATCCGAGGATGCTGAGGTGGTGCAACCTCATGGCTCGACACATAGCAGGGCCCATCATCAAGTATAATGATTCCATTTTCGACTGGTTGTGGACCCAGATGCTGATGATTGACGACTACGCATACACTGGTTTGGATTTTCGAGGGGATCCAGATTTGGCCCTGCCTGAGGATGCTCAATGGGGTGATTTAAGTAAGAAGTACACATTTTGTTCTTTTTAAATGTTTTTGCAAGTTTTATCATATGAAATGTTTTTGTGTTTATCCAAGAACTAATCAAAAAATCTCTTTTTGATGACACAAATGTGGGGACATATCGACCTCTAGGAACATCTCCTATTCAACGGAGAGGAGAGGCGGCTCCAGTAGCGAGATGGGATGCCGAAGATTACGAGGCAGTGGAGCATAACTTGGAGGGGTTGACTGCTGACATCCCAGATATGGCTATTGGGGAGATCCCTAGACGTTACCAGCTCCATACTGTGGGCGTGTCTAAGTCTATCAGTCGATTGCTTCATAGAGTAGCTCGAGCAATTGTGTGTTATCATGAGCGTCATCCATGACGCTATTTTGTAGAAGCCATGGGCTTCGTATTTTTGAGATTTTGATCCTTGGACGAAAACTTTTTGTAAACACTTTTGATCATTATATACATATATACGGCTCTTACCGGCTTATCTTGTGTTGTGTTATACATGTAATGTGTGATTGGTTTATAACTGGCCCAAATGTCTGTCTAACACATAGTTAGCTAATGCATCAGTCAATGTATTTAGACACCTAGGAATGTGTTGATACTCAATATAATCAAAATAACGTTCCAAGAGGCGAATTCAAAAATATACCCGTAATAAAGTAGGACTTCGAATAACATAGACATTACTTAGCTGTAGTACTACTAGCTGCGAATCGAGTCGTATAACCAGGTGGCGGATACCAAGCGAAATAACATCAATCAATAATTCGACGATGGCGCTATATTCTGCAATATTATTGGTCGCACGACCAAGGCACAACCTCGTAGACTAATAAGTTCGTTTGTAGGTGCGTAAATTACCCACGCAACAGAAGCAAGGTTCTGAGTACTATGGCTAGCGCCATCGGCGAAGCTAATGTGGGGTAGCGAAGACTCCGACATCTGGAAACCAAGCACAACATAACATAAGCGGTCGGGGGCAGAGACCAAATAACAAAAAAGCATACTACAATAACACACAAAAAGTATGATACAATAAAATACAAGCACTTATGCACAGGTGATCTTAGGCATAGTACTTCTTTAAGTACAACCCATTTATGGGTTCACTCAAAGGGATACCGTCGTAGTCTACCAACTTGTAAGTTCCTTTGTCCAAAACTCATCTGACGATATAAGGATCTCGCCACATAGCTTCAAATTTTCCAGCTCCTAGCATATCCCGATCTTGTTCGTAAAGAAGAACCAGATCACCTTCGGAGAAAACGCGTGGCCTGACATGTTTTTCGTATTGGGCTTTGACGTGTTTCTTCTGGGCTTCTATAACCAGGGTGGCATCACGACGGGTTTCGTCTAATTGCATGAGATACAATAGACGTTCTTCTTCGGCAAAAGTGTTTGGGAGAAGTTTGACGGCTAGTTTTAGGGAGGGTATCTCACATTCAATCGACAAGATGGCTTCTAGACCATAAACTAACTGGAATGGTGTAAACCCGGTAGCAGACTTAACAGATGTCCGGTAAGCCCACAATGCTGAAAACAACATCGTGTGCCAACTCGTTTTGTGAATCCCTATCATTCGTCGAAGCATAGTAATGAGGACCTTGTTTATTGCTTCAACTTGGCCGTTGGCTTGTGGGTAATAGGGTGTTGAGTTTTCATGGCGAAGACCCAACTTTTCAGTGAGTTCAAACATCATGAAGTTTCTAAAGTGGCTACCGTGATTAGTAACGATAGCTTGAAGAACACCAAAATGAGCAATGATGTGATTGAATATGAATAACGCTGCAGTCCTTCCGGTATTGTCGAATGTTGACATCGCCTTGACCCATTTCGTAAAATAATCTACGGCTACAATAATGTATCCATGCCCCCCGGCTGAGTGAGGGTGACATGTCATGAAATCGATACCCCATTTCACAAAAGGACCAACGGAGACCATCGGGTGTAGAGGAGCAAGGTGTGATCATATTTTATTGTTGTAGGTTTGACAAGCGTGGCATTTTTGGACGACTATTATACAGTCGTTGAATAAAGAGGGCCAAAAATACCCTGCTCGTAAGATCTTCTAGGCAGTAGCATACCCAGACATGTGACCACCACAAGCTCCAGAATGGCAGTCGTTGAGGGCTTTCTTGGCTTCGTCAAACGTGAAGTAGCATCGAAAAATGGAGTTAATCCTATGACGATAAAGAGTATCATTGAGGATAATATACTGACGAGCTTGGTAGCGTATTCGACGGTGGTCAATGCTAGACAAATTGGGCCGAAAATTATGGGTCTGGAGATATATGATGATATCTCCGTACCAAAGGTCATCGGAACTAAGCAGGAAAAGGGATTTATCGGGTAATGAATCGGCTGCTACATTTTTCGTCTCAGAGCAGGGAAGGTCGCATATCAACTCAGCAAACACCAAGGATTTCATGGACTGAGCGCGTTCGAATTCTAAGTCAAACTCCTGGAGTATTACGATCCATTTGGAGTATTTTCCCCCTAGCAATTGGTGTGTAAGAATGTGCTGCATAGGGTTGCAGTTAGAAATTACCGTAGTCTTGCGAGAGAGGGTATAGTGCCGGAAATGTTAAACAGCTTGGACGACTGCCAAGGCCATTTTTTCAACATGTAAATACTTGGTTTCGGTAGTCGCGAGACTCCGACTCAAGTAATAAATGACATGTTCGTCATGAGAATCATCCTCCTGGATGAGAAACATAGCGATGGTATAGTCCGGGGCTGCAAGGTAAAGGAAATAATCTCGATTCTAATCGGGTGGGGAGAGGAGTGGGGTACATGTCAAAGACAGTTTCAAGGCTTCAAAAGCTTTGTTGGCAGTGGTATCCCATATGAACTTAGAACCTTTCTTGAGCAGTTGCATAAATCCAAGAGTTAGCTCAGCATAATTTGGGATGAAACGACGGAGAAAGTTTGCCTTCCCTTGCAAACTTTGTAACTAGCGAAGTGAGAAAGGAGGAGGGAGATTGAGAATCGCCTCGACCTTCAAAGGATCTACCCTGATCCCTTGACCTGAAATGATAAAGCCTAGAAGTCGGCCGGATTCTACGCAGAAAACACATTTGTTGGGATTCAAGCGTATATGGTAAAACCGACATCGAAGGAAAATGGTGCGGAGGTGTATTGGATGATCTACATGACGCATGGAATGAGCGGGTAAGTCATCGAGATATGGATACACAATGTGCTTGATATCATGGAAGGCGTAAGACATAGCACGTTGAAAAGTTGCACCGACATTATTTAAACCGAAAGGAAGTTTCCGATAGGCAAAAGTGCCCCAAGGACAAATAAAAGTAGTCTTGTGTTGGTCCATGGGAACGATATTGATTTGATTATATCCGGAGAAACCATCCATCAGAGAGAAGATTTCACTTCCGGCACAATCGTCAATGATCTGGTCAACGAAGGGGGTAGGAAAGTTGTCTTTAGGACAAGCTTTGTTCATGACCCTATAATCAATGCACACACGGATTGTGCCTAGTTTCTTGTCGATCGGGACAAGATTGGAAACCCATTCAGTTAGAGCCATAGGGTAAATAAATCTCGCGTTGAGAAGTTTCTCAACTTCAAGCTTGATAACGACCGCTTTATGTGGGTGGACCAGAAGAAGTCGTTGCCGGATGGGTTTAGCGTCGGGGTATGTCTTAATCTCATGTACCACAATGTCGGGATCGATACCCGACATTCCTTCATAGCTCCAGGCGAAGACGTCACGAAATTATTGGAAAAGAGACTTGTAGGTGACGACTTCGTCATGGGAACACGAATATTTGATATACATATTTTCGACAATTCCAGGTTTTATGGATATGTCGAGGGGGATGGTGGGTGAGATATTTCTTAAGTTACCTTCATAGAACAGATCATGCGTAGACTCGGGAACGGTAGAAATGACGACAACGGTCGACGGGGTCGAGATCCGTTGGTAACCCTCAATGGTGTGTTGTTCTAGGAAGAGGATGGAATGATGATGTCCATCGTCCTAAGGGGTATCTTCCATGAATATAACAGACATAATCATCTCATCCATGGGAAAAATAACGCGGAAAGGGTCTGTTGATAAATCACCAAGAGAGGGGGTAGCAGGGGTTGTCGATTGAATGGCTTGATAAGCGGATTCAATTGGACTCAAAGGCATTTCGTCGCCATAACGAAGATGATCACCAGGGTTGGGTACCATCCATGGGTCGTAAGATGCAGGGGTTCCATGAACAGAGGTGGAGATCATGTTGATCGAGGCGAAAAACATATGTGGAACATTGGGTGGTGGTATGGGGAAAGTACCCATTAACGAGGAATCTTTAATAAGACCCACACTGATGTTCTCGTATCCAGGGGGGGTTTGCAATGAACGGTACGTTGCCGGTACATGTATCGGAGTGGAAGAAGGCCAATTGGTCAATGATCACTACTTTTCCTTGATGTGGGAAACGCACGACATGGAAAAGAGTCGACACAACTGCACGCATGGAATCAATCCAGCTATAGCCAAGTAGAAGGTTGTAATCGAGAGGAGCGTCAAAGACCTCCACTTCAACTTGGACCTTTTTGCCTTCTAACGTAATAGGAAACGAAGGGAGGACACCATAAGGCTTAAAACCAGAGCCATTGAAGGCTTTGAGTGTGTTGTGGGATTCAGTCAAAGGAGGAGAGATGATGGCTTTCCAGCAGGTAATAGACATGACACACGTTGAGGCACCCTCATCAATAATTGTCCTACAATTTTTTTTGTCGGAGACAATAACTTGTATTTGGAATGTGAGTTGAGGGGGTAACCTTGGAATGTGATCTTCCAAGTCAAAAATTATTAAATTCGTATCTGTAGGGTCGATTCCACCAATAGCTTTCAACAGTGCCTTCTGTTGTATGGGACAACTTTGAAGGACTTTGAGGGCTGACATCGCGGATGGTGCTTAGGCCAGATCTTCAACAATACTGTAGTTCTGGGTAGCACGTGCACGAGGATTGAAAGACGATTTCTGAACGACACCCTTTGGAGGAGGGCGAAGAACTGTGTCTAGGCTCGGTCGTTCGAGATGAAGAGGACCGTTGGTAGGTGGAGTCATGGGAGATCGTTGGACCACCGAAGGAGGTATTACATCAACCTTCTCTTTGGAGGAAGAATAATCTTTGGCTCGAGTGGTAAGTGTGATGTCATTCTTCTTTGAATCACCTGTACACATTAAGACATAGGATGTATTGGAGGGAGAGGGTTGGTCATGAATGACCAATTGGGCCTGTTGTTGAGAAGGGAAGGGTTGTGACAATACGGCCGAAGTGGGAGGTTTTGTGGTCCCTTGAAGGAACTTAGTAACCTCAGCTTGTCGTGGACAATCCTTAGTGTAGTGATCATCACCACAGATAAGACAAGGGTATCAGGGTTTGCGCTTATCCCTATCGTCAACAGGTGGTGTTTTAGTTTTCTCAGTTTTTGGATTATTTTCATCCTCCTTGGTCTTACCCTTTACTTTTTTGGATTTATTTTTGCCGGTGGGGGTAGATTGAACAGAATTTACCTCAGAAGTCTTGCCGGTGGGAGGGGTAGGAGATGGAGCATTTTGAACATTAGAAGAAATGGGTTTGGGGTTGTTGCCAAAGGTCTGGACGGAATGCGATTGGGCATGGAAAGTGCCAATCACACCGTCAGCTACATGAGAAGTAGCGGGAGTGGTTGAAGTAGCAGAAGTAGAAGGACGAGGTGCGTCAGGGAGTAAGTCGTAGAGAGTACCCATTTGTGAGTAAACGAGGTCTAGGTATTGGGCACGACTGATTTCCTGTTCTTCGGTGACAACTCCACCCATGGCAATGTCACGAGCAATGTCATTCACGAATGATTTCGTGAACCACTCTGCCAGCAACTGATCGGGAAGTTCAAGTTTGATGAGACGTCACCTCCGTTGCCACTCATGAATGTGATCAGAGATATGAGTGGCCTTAGTTTGTTTGAAAGAACTCAGAATCTCGGTTCCGGTTTCGTAGTGAATCGGTAACTGGTAGTGGGTGAGGAAAGCCATAGCAAGGGTGTTGAAGTCAGTGAAGAAGCCTAGTGGTAATTCTATATACCACTTCGCGATGGAACCTATGAGGGTTCGCTGAAAAAGGCGTAAACGAATAGAGTCATCCATCAAGGAGTTGGATGAACACCAAAGGTGAAAAGTCATTACATGATTGTTCGGGTCCTCTCCTGGTTTGCCATCGAATTTAGGGATGTCGGATGGTAGTTTGGCCGGTATGGTGGGCCATTGAGGAGAGTGACGGATTGGATCATTTAAAATCCTTGACAGATCTGGGAGGTCCAGAGTGGCTAAGAAAGGTAATTGTTTATTCACATGCGGGTATTGGTGATTTTGGGGAGGGAGTCCCGTCAGTAAACTAGTGGGACTATAAGCAGTCTGCATATAATGCGAAGATCTAGGAAGATTCGGTTGTTGGTGTGGAAGCAAGTAATTCATAGGGTTGTACTCTTGAACAAGAGCGTGGGGTTGAGCATTCGATCCCCAAATAGGATTAGATGTACCTGGATAGGGTTGGTCTGTACTAGGGGGTAGGATGGAGCTAGCTTGAGGTTGATTCCAATACTGGGCCAAGGATGGAGGTATGTTTTTTCCATAGGGTGGGGTTGGTGGGGGTTTCCCTCCAATCGGGGGTTGCGTCCTGGTTGGGATTTGTCCTGTAAAAGGGGGTTGAGTTTGGCCTCCTTGGTGAAATTGTCCACCAACAGGAATCTGGTAATTTGGTGTGAATGACGGAATGGTGCCACTAGGATCAGTGCCTCTGATAGAGGGTGGAAGAGGTCCTTTGAAAGGGGGTGGAGGAAGTGTCGGAATGAAACCAGAAAGATGGTGCCCAGAAGGAGTGGAACCGCCAGGAGTCTGGGATGAGATTTGTGTAGGAGTGGGAATAGAAGCATTCAACGCATGATATCCAGGTGGAAGTGGTGGGGTGTTTCTGGGTGAAAGCGATGTGCCAATGGGGGCTTGGCCAGTCGTTGTAATCCTGGTGTGAGGATTAATAGTATCTAGGACCATTGTGTAATGGACCGTTTGTAGAGGGAGAGTCAAGACGTGGTCAGCTGGCAGGGTGTCTGTACCAGGAAAATAATAGGCAGTAGTAAAATGTACTTTGCCTGGATAAGATGTTTCAGGTAGCTCAGGTGAGACAATGATATCAATGCCTGCTCCTGAGCCAAAGAGATCCCGTCTAAAAATGCCAGTAGTCCAAAAAGGATCTTGACCCTCAGGTCCTCTGAAAGGTCCGATTGGTGATCCAGAAGACTGAACAATTAGATCTCCAGAAGAATTCACTCGAACAATACGTCTCTCAGAGTCGGTAGGAAGTTAGAAGTCCTCTCGAGAATTAGTAATTTAGAACCATTCTAAAGAGTTAGTTCTTTCCACTTGTGGAGTGGCGACGTCTTGGACTTCACTCTGTTGAGGAGAGCCCTCCAGTGAGTTGGTAGGCAAGGGTTGGGAACCTTTCAGATCTTCTGGGGGTAGGCCTTGCATTCTATGTGAACGGCCTGGAGGGTCAATTGTGATCGAGTTAGAATCTTACGAAATAAATTCTATGGCCAACTTGGGTAAACAAACAACATACGCTAGTAAAATCTAGGAAGCAAAACCAAGCAAACAAGACCTTCCAATTCCGAAGTCACTAGTTGGTGATGAAATTGAACGTCGCGACGCCGAGACAAGAAGGGGTCAGGCTAGGGTGGAAAAGCTATGTTGATGACCTGCTTAACGGACTTACGCCCTGGTGCAAACTCCCACACATAATCGTGGGTATACCCTCCAAGGAGCTCGAGTGAGTTTGGCCAACGTCGATTCCAGGTACCGTGAAGACTTGCCCCTTCACAGTCACCTTATGTAAGACCCTAAGAAGGTAGGCTACTAAGGTTACCACCAACAACAATAATGCCTGGGGGAACAGTCGATAGTCCGATCCACACGCAAGGGCAGGGTATCTAGCCCAAAATCAGCTTGAGAGGCTTCCACTCATCATTGTGGGTATACCTTCAAGTGACCCTCGTAATACGTGCAATCTCTACACCGATATCAACAAAGCAGGGTGAGTAACTTTGTCAATCTCAATGCGACCTTGAGTTTGACCCTTGTGTGAGAAGGGCTTCCCAGGACAAAATGTTGCAAATGGAATTTGACACTCCTTATCACAAGATACTATTGTGTGTTTTGTGCTTTGGAGAGTATGTCTCTCTGCCTATTCCAAATCTCTAGCCTAGCTAATGTTGGTGTAAAAGAGTCCTAGAAAAAGTTACTAGTTGGATTTTAAAATTGTGCAATGTTATTAAAGGTTGTTGTTACTCAAAAGGAGACAGAAATGAAACCGATGTTGTGTGAGACTCTGACCCAAAAATGCATAAATAGGAATGAATGATACAAATTTTTGTTCGATGAATCCTATCTACAGGAGGGAAAGAGGAGTTTTCTAGAACAATACAAACTACTATGTATGATCCTATTTGAAATGTAATATCAAACAACCATGAATAATGCAAATTCCCTATTTGTTCTTTTTCAGTACTTGAATGCCAATATTTTCGAAAAATGTTGCTTAAAAAAGAAAATGTCTTTAATTTTTATTAGAAACCAAACAAGGGGGGTGGAACTAAGAAAAAAACAAGAAACCAACGAAAAAGAAATACACAACAAACACCCAAACCAATCTTTCAATGAAGACAAAAATAACAAACTGACAAGACCAGTCTCTTCAAATGCACATGGGTAACAATTTTCCAAGTAATAAGCAATTGAAAAGAACAATTGATCTCAACTTTTAAACCAATCAAAGGCTCCCAACCAAAAAATCACTCGGATTTCAAAACCAGAGATTATACCCTTGTTGCGAAAAGGTCAAGAGGTAAAAATTGAGAAAACATGATCGAGGAGAGCTAAATCATTCATGAAATTTGAAGTCAAGAAACATTCAATCACTGGCTAGAGAAGTTCTTCCTAGACACACAAACAAATCTGGGCATCTGAGGACACAAAATACTTCATCCAAAATTTTTGCAAGTGGGTTCGCAGGCTGGAAGTGTAGTACAGTGCGAGAATGAAGGATTCTCGCAGGCTATACATAGGCAGAATGCGAGAAGTTTGCACTGAACTGAACAACAGGGTGCAAACTTTAGTAGTTCTCGCAGGCTACAGAAGGGTGCAGTGCGAGAAGGTCTGTAATGAAGCAAATTATGGGAGTCTGTAAGGGTCTCCTCAAGACTCAGAGATTGATGGGAATGAAAAATGGTAGGTTAAGAGAAAATGGCCAAGAAAAAACCACCAAAAATAGGTTTCCTTCCCAGTATGGTCGCCAATTTTGTTATCGGACAAATCGGTAGGTACAGACACTAACAGATCTCCCTAGATCCACCTGGATCTAGAACAAAATAGGACAGGACACGACTCTTTCCCTAAGTTGTAGTCATTGAATCTACTGATAAGAAGGAATAAGTGACATACCTTTATATCGCTTCCTTAGGTCTTTGTTGTTCTCGCTTCGCTCCAACACTCTTGTGAAGTCAGGTCCAAGACAACGCAAACCAACCAAAGTGAAGATAGCAAAGTATATTCAATGTCAACCTATGCATATGATCAAGGAGTTATGCTATAAAATAAGAGTGATTTTATGGGAAAGGGACATGCCGTTGTATTATATTAATTGAAAGTAGAAGATACAACCTGAACGCCTTGATGTTGCAAGCTTCCTTTCAGTGACTCTTGGTTCCAACACACACACTTGCTTTGTACTTGCATGAAGAAGATCCAATTCCTCTTGATAGACCAAATAGAGTCTTCAAGCTTCTGTCCAAGCAGGGTTCTTCACACAATTATTTCACCAATTCTTCATTCAATCTTGCTTCACCTTTTCCATGAGAAACCTTTCAATATATAGGAGAAGGAGGGATGGTTACATGGATGAAGATGATCCCACCAAATCTGAGAAGTCAGTAGGATGCCAACCATGCAAATGCCAACTCATTTTCTAGAAGATCCCCTTCTAGAACCTTCATGACTTCTTCTCGTTTCCAAGCTTAAAAACAGGTTCGCACCCTATCTATGGAGAAGACTGCGAACAGTTCGTACCCTAAGTGTGGGTGGCCTGCGAGAATGAGGGATTCTCGCATCCTGTAACATAGGCAGCCCGTGAACTTGTCACACACCTACTACGACAACCTAGATTTTTTGGTTTTTTTCTTCGAAGGATAGAATACCCGATTTTCTATGGGGCCTAGTGCAGGCCATCCCTTCCCTTATCCTCCTCCAAGCGACCACAACCTGGTCTTAGCGCAAGTGCCTCTCGCAACTTGCGAGTTGGAGAGTCAAGGCTCTCGACTCCTTTTTATCCAAACGTCGATACCCGAGATGCAATACGGGCATGGCTCCCTCCTCACTAGTGCCTGCTACATATAAATGTAGGCTAGGCTAAACACTAGCACTACTCGTAACTCGTGACTTCGCTAGTTGGAGTGTTGAGCCCTCGTGCTCCTCCTTTGTGAATCCCCGAGACGCGAGAGGTCAAAGTTACATGGACTCTGCCAAGCGACGCGTACACGCCAATTGTATCCTCCGTTGTACTCTGCTTATGAGCTGTCTCGCTGCCGCCCATCGCACGAGACTTTGGCTCTCAGCGTTTCACGACCTTAGCAATCAAGGGGCAACTTCTTCCTCCTGCAAAACCCCGAACCACGATAAGTCAACAATGGGTTGACTCTTTCCCAGGCAACTTGTGTCCACCACCTGTCACCCGCTCCCACCTTTCTCTAGGCGCTTGTTGTTACGCTACCTGTCAACCACGCGGTCCCCATCTAACGTGTGTGCCACGTGTTCGCATGAGCCCTCGATGCTCGGCACTTCGGGACTTCTGCAGTCGAAAGGAGATTCTTTCAACCTTCGAACCCCTGATATGAGATACCACGCGGGGGTTCTGATCCAACGGTTCTCTCGTGGCTTGGATCCAATGACCACGATCACATCACGATTTCGTGAATCATGAGTTCGTGCAGTCCTACCCATGACCACTCCAAGTCGCGAGTCAGTGAAATGCTACTCTCCTGCTTGTGCAAAGGCTAAGATCGACGGTCAATAGAGCTCCATCAGATCCTTTGGATCTACGGTCCTAGATCCCATCACTACTTGCGAAGGCTGAAAGGGTCGAGGTGTTAACGCCCGCACTCCTTCTCTAGATCCATCGGTCTTGATAGATTTGGGGTATTTCTGAAAGGATTCCGACCGTTCGTGAAATTCAACTTCTCAGAGCTTCAAACTCCCACGACTCTGAGACCTTAGAGAGCTACTCTTTCTTGCATAAGGTTTCCAGACCCGGATCGCATGAACCTTCAGATGGTTCTTGGGCAATTGTCCCTGATCTTAGTTGAGTATCTGGGTAAAGGTTCAGTATAGTTCCAAGGTTTATGGGGTAACTCCCGGGGAAGAGTACTTGCGAGGAGCCTTCCTAGCATATTACAAGAATCAAGCAAACAAGACGATTCTCGGTGGAGCGAACTCATGCCCCAGACTTAAACATTTGTACAGAAACCAACTATGGCATGTAAGTATACACCTGCATCCATTATTTCCAGTCTAAAACATCAGGCAATCATTTCACACAGAAATCATTTTGGGCATATAAACATGAGCATCTATTCATGATATTCAATTCAAAATACAAGGCATAAAACACTTATCAGTTCCACCAGACGTGATGCAACTGCTGAGAGGGGTGCTAGTTTCCACCCAACCGTAGGCTCAGTGACTCCAAACAGATTTACCACTAGCCACCCCCGAGCTAGACCATGATGCTTTGAGATTCAGTCTCCTACTTCCAGCTCAACGGAAGTCAAGGACGAAGGTTACTATCCTTCTCCTGATACAGAAAAATAATCCTGGACGAAGGTTACTCTCCTTATCCTATGTTCAGAACTCCCTGTGTTTCTAGAGTTTCTCCAGTTTTCTTTCGCAATCCTTGTCGTGCGCGCTCTCTCTCTACCCTTTACCACACCTCCTCTCTCGCCTTTTCTCTGCAATATTGTGTGTGGCATGAATTTCCCCGTCTGTGGTCAGGTATGGGAGCTTTTACAGATGGGTGGTTCATCCTCATCCTCTCATTAACTCTTGAGGAGCCTCCCCACCTAACAATCTGACGGGAAATCCATTCCAAGGTTAGAGAGTAAGGTACTGGCTCGGAGGAAGTTAACGCAACCATTCCAGGTCCCTTCCACCACCTCTCATTAGCCATCATGGTCTCTTTTATCACATCCCCCTCCTAGTAGTCATGCAACACATATTCATAACATAATTTACATTCATCGACCTTTTATACAAAGGTCCGTCAAATCAAACATTCACATCTTTGAGTTTGCCATAGTTCTTGGCCAATATAGTTATTTTTACAGACTGGGGGAAACAGGGTGTTACAATTCCCTCCTCCTTAAAGGAACATCATCCTCGATGTTCTATTTATCAATATGATGTGTATGTACTGAAGTAAAAAAAATCGGATATGCTTGTTTCATGGCATCTTCCATTTCCCACGTAGCCTCATCTGGGCCAAAATGTTTCCACTGCACCTTGACCTGTGCAATGGTTCGGTTCCTGAGTGGGGTTTCCTTTCTTTCCAGTATGCATTGAGGTTCTTGCAGGAATTCTTCCTCCAGTTCCACCTGGATCACAGACCAATCAATTATATGATTAGAATCGTGTACATATTTCTTCAATAATGAAACATGGAAAACATTATGTGCTTTCACTATGGGAGGAAGTGTTGCTAGCCTATAGGCTACAGATCCCACTCTATCTAGAACTTCAAAGGGTCCACAATACCGAGGTGCCAACTTGTCACAAGCTCCCATCCTCAGGGAACTCTTCCTGGGCCTAACTCTGAGATATATGTGGTCTCCCGTCTTGAATTCTCTTGGAGTTCTCTTTTGGTTGGCGTAACTTTTCTGTCTGTTCTGAGCGACCTTTAGATTTTGTTTTATCTGAATCACTTGTTGTTCCATTTCTTTCAACATGTCAGGTCCAATAGTAACTATATTTACGGGATTACTCCAACTGACTGGAGTGTTGCACGGCCTACCGTAGAGGACTTCGAAAGGACTCGTCTTCAGGGATTCTTGGTAGCCGTTGTTGTAGGCAAATTCCACAAGTGGCAGGTAATCTTCCTATTTTTTGGGTTGATGCATTACATGCATCCTTAGAATGGTTCACTCTTTCCGTCTGTCCATCAGATTGAGGATGATAGGCTGTGCTAAACAGTAATTTTGTCTCCAGACCATCCATCAAGGATTTCCAAAAGTTGGAAGTAAATTTCGTGTCTTTGTCAGACACAATCTCTCTAGGCATACCATGTAGTCTAAATATCTCCTTCATGAATATGTTGGCGATGTCTTTTGCCTTGGAAGTCGACTTGATGGGGATAAAATGAGCAGACTTGCTCAATTTATCCACCACTACCATGATGGCGTCATTCTGTTTGGTCGAGGTTGGTAATCCGGTGATGAAATCCATGGAGATGGTTTCCCATTTCCATTCGGAGATTGGTAGAGGTTGTAATAATCCTGCTGGGTGTCGGTGTTCTGCTTTAACCTATTGGCATTCTATGCATTTGGCTAAGTACTCAGCTATGTATTTCTTCAATCCAGGCCAATATAATTGTTTCCAGGTGGCTATGATCATCTTCTGGTATCCTGGATGACCAGTATATGGTCTTTTATGTAGTTCATCCATTATGAACCTCTTCAAGTCATCACAATCTGGAATATACAATTTGTTTTGTAAGTTAGCAGACCTCCATCTATCATCTGGTAGCCTTCATACTTTATCCCTGTGGGTTCTTGATCGAGGTACGAGGTCACAGTCTGGAAGAATGTGTCTGTTTCTTGTGCATTCTTAACTCTTTCCTTGACATTCGTCTCATAGGTGCTCACCGCTATCAGGTGAATTGTTTTCATACTTATGCTAAGGGCATCAACCACCTTATTTTCCTTTCCTTTGATATGTTTGATTTCGAAATCAAACTCACTAAGAAGGGCCATCCACCTAGCTTGTCTGGCATTGAGCTTTGGTTGGTCAAACAGATATCGCAATTCACAGTGGTCTGTCATAAGTACAAATTTCCTTCCCAGGAGGTAATGCCTCCACATTTTTAAGGCGTGCACTATGGCGGCCAGTTCTAGATCATGGGTCACATAGTTGACTTCATGCTCATTCAATTTTCGGGATTCATAGCAGACTACACTTCCTCCTTGCATAAGGACTCCTCCGAGCCCTTCCTTGCAGGCATCTGTGCACACGAGGAAGTCAGCTTCGGGATCGCCGATCTTCAACATGGGTGCATGGGTCAGCAGATGTTTTAGGGATTGAAATATTTCTTCACATTCTTGTGTCCATGTGAATTTATCTCCCTTCTTCTGGAGGGTAGTGATTGGACAACCAATCTTGGAGAAATCTTTTATAAATCTCCTATAGTATCCTGCTAAGCCCATAAAGGATCTGATATCTGAAACATCCTTTGGGGTAGGCCATTCCATGATAGACCTAATCTTGTCAGGGTCTACTGCTACTCC
>JZKD02S1670323.1:88960-139334 GCA_000966675.3 Picea glauca
TTCGTCTCACCGAGACAGGTTTTTGGATCCCTTGAAGGGTTATCCTTCTTCCTTCTTCACTTACACATTCTAAGGTTTTATGGTAACAGTCCAGTCTGGCTTTATATGTGGCTAGACAGTCCATACCAATCAATAGGTCATACGACCCTAGGGGCAATATGTTAAGGGTTGCTTGGGTGGGGAATTCACCCATAGTGAATTGGTAAGATGGTATGACCTCCACTACCTTTCTTTTGGTGCCAGTGGCTAACTGTACCAACCATGGCTTGGCGTGTTTATGTGGCTGTAATTTACACTTATCAACAGCCTTAGGAGCTATATAACTCAAATTTGAACCAGGGTCAATTATAATAGACACTACATGGTTGGTGATCATACCTTCCATCTACACCACTGAATCTTGGTGGTCAACTTGTTTATTATCTAAGGCTGCATAAATTTGCGGCACAGTCATGGCCACATCATTGACAGTGGTAGCTTCTTGAACATTGTAAATTCCCCAACTGTTCTGATGTCGGTGAGGGCAGTCCCTCAGTAGATGTTTTTCTCCACAACCCCAACATTTCAAGGGTTCTCTCTTTGGGTTATCAATCTTTCCTGGGGTATATCCAGAAGGTTTATTTCCGCTCTGGGAAGGAAAATTCTGCTAGTGTACACTTCGGGTTGGGAAGCTCATCCTTGAGTCCTTTTTATAGTTTTTAAATCTTGGGGATTTAAACCCCTTTTTTTGGAATCCCAAACTATTTTCTTGCTTCCAGCCTTCGCGAGGTTCTTTCCAATGCCCAAGCTGTTCATAACAATATCTGGCCTTTCGGATAGTGTCTTCTAGGGTCTTTGGCTCGTCAAACTCAATCATGTTCTAATAGTCCTTAGGTAGTCCACTGATGAATCGTTGCACCTTTTCCTATTCTACTTTTATATAGGGTACGTACCTCAGCAACTCGAGGAATTTGCTGACATATTCCTCTATGGTGAGTTGCCCCAGCTTGAGTTCATAGAATTCTTTAGTCTTTTCGTCGAAATACTTTTCCGACAGATACTTCTTCCTGAAGTATTTCTCAAACCGTTCCCAAGATAGGTCCTCTTCGTGAATCCCTTTTACATTCTTAAGGTCTTCCCACCAAATGGAAGCCTTTCCATTCAAGCTGAAAGTGGCTACTCGGGCCTTCAAGTTTTTTGAGAAGTCATGGACTCTGAAATACTTCTTAAATCCAAGAAACCAGGCCTCCGTTTCCTCCCCCTTCTTTATTTCACCATCGAAAGAGGGTGGTTTGGCCTTCTTGAATTCTTCGATATTATGACTTTTGGAATGCTTTCGCTTCTTCCGTTTTCTTCGGGAATAAGAACTAGTTCTGCTACTAGAAGATCCCTCCGAGTCACCAGTTTCTATTCCAGAGGAATCGTCCGACGCTTGTTCCTTATCTCTGGGGTGGATCTTTCTTGAGGTTATCTTCCCAGTGTGGCCACTTAAAAGACCACGTTTATGCATCTCAGGTGGACTTCGACTTTTCTTTGTCTGTCGTCGGTCGGTGTGATTGGTGTCAGGTCCATGCTACAATTGTCTTTGTATGTCGGATAAACTCTACAAAAAGACTACATTAATTTATGTTTGCTTCTTTTTCTCTTTTATCAACCTCTCGTTGTCGGCCTTGCAGCTCTGTAGTTCAACCATGAGGCTTCTCACAGTCTCAGCTAGATCTGGAGGGGTCTCTATCGCCCTCCTTTCGTCAGACTCTTCGTCTCTATTGTGGGAGCCATCCCCCACTTCGTGGTGCGTCACCATTCTATGCGTCTGCAGTTTCCCGCGGTTGATCGTCTACTTGTGTGCAGGAAAAACACTTGTTGTTAGTCAATATTTATATTCATTCATAACCAGTGCATAATTCATATTTTTCAAATGTATACACACAATAGGAATTTTCATTCTTAACTTTGACTTTTGATAAAGGGGGTTAAGATAGAGGGTTACTCCTTTTTAAGAGTACTTCAAATGGATTTTCTGCGCAACTCGTTCATGAGCCCAAGCAGGCCAAGTGTTGTAACCATGCTCTGATATCAATTTGTCACACACCTACTACGGTAACCTAGATTTTTCATTTTTTTTCTTCGAAGGACAGAATACCCGATTTTCTATGGGGCCTAGCGCAGACCATGCCTTCCCTTATCCCCCTCCAAGCGACCACAACCTGGCCTTAGCACAAGCGCCTCTTGCAACTCAAGAGTTGGAGATTCAAGGCTCTCGACTCCTTTTTATCCAAACGTCGATACCCGAGATGCGATACGGGTATGGCTCCCTCCTCACTAGTGCCTTCTACATATAATCGTAGGCTAGGCTAAACACTAGCACTACTCGTAACTTGCAACTTCTCTAATTGGAGTGTTGAGCCCTTGTGCTCCTCCTTTGTGAATCCTCTAGACGTGAGAGGTCAACGTTATGTGGACTCTGCCAAGCGACGCGTACACACCACTTGTCTCCTCCGTTGTACTCTACTTACGAGCTGTGTCACTGCCTCCCGTTGCACGAGACCTCGGCTCTCGGTGTTTCGCGACCTTAGCGATCAAGGGGTAACTTCTTCCTCTTGTGAAACCCTGAACCATGATAAGTCAACAATGGGTTGACTCTTTCCCAGGCGACATGTGTCCACCACCTGTCACCCACTCCCACCTTTCTCTGGGAACTTATTGTTACGCCACCTGTCAACCATGCAGTCCCCATCTAACAGGTGTGCCACATGTTCACACGATCCCTCGATGCTCGACACTTCGCGACTTCTGTAGTCAAAAGGAGATTCTTTCAACCTTTGAACCCCCGATACGTGATACCACGCAGAGGTTCTAATCCAACGGTTCTCCCATGGCTTGGATCCAATGATCACGTCGCGATTTTGTGAATCGTGAGTTCGTGTAGTCCTACCCTTGACCACTCCAAGTCGCAAGTCAGCAAAATTCTACTCTCCTACCTATGCAAAGGCTAAGATCAACGGTTAATAGAGCTCCGTCAAATCCTTGGATCTATGGTCCTGGATCCCATCGCTACTTGTGAAGGCTGAAAGGGTCGAGGTGTTAACGCCTGCGCTACTTCTCTAGATCCATCGGTCTTGACAGATCTGGGGTATTTATGAAAGGATTCTAATCGTCCGTCTACCAAGCGATAGGGTATTCTCTTTCTATAATTGGACTCACTATCCCTTCTGAGCTTGAATCACGAAATTCAACCTCTCGGAGCTTCAAACTCCCACGACTTCGAAACCTTAGAGAGATACTCTTTCTTGCATAAGGTTTCCAGACCCGGATCGCATGAACCTTCAGACGGTTCTTGGGCAACTGTCCCTGATCTTAGTCGAGTATCTGGGTAAAGGTTTGGTACGGTTCCAAGGTTTATGGGGTAACTCCCAGGGAAGAGTACTCGCGAGGAGCCTTTCTAGCATATTACGAGAATCAAGCAAACAAGACGATTCTCGGTGGAGCGAACTCATGCCCCAGACTTAAACATTTGTATAGAAACCAACTATGGCATGTAAGTATACACATGCATCCATTATTTCTAGTCTAAAACATTAGGTAATCATTTCACACAGAAATCATTTTGGGCATATAAACATGAGCATGTATTCGTGATATTCAATTCAAAATACAAGGCATAAAACACTTATCAGTTCCACCAGGCGTGATGTAACTGCTGAGAGGGGTGCTCCTTTCCACCCAACCGTAGGCTCAGTGACTCCAAACAGATTTACCACTAGCCACCCCCGAGCTAGACCACGATGCTTTGAGATTCAGTCTCCTACTTCCAACTCAACGAAAGTCAAGGACGAAGGTTACTCTCCTTCTCCTAATACAGAAAAATAATCTCAGACGAAGGTTACTCTCCTTCTCCTATGTTCAGAACTCCCTGTGTTTCCAGAGTTTCTCTAGTTTTCTTTCACGATCCTTGTCATGTGCGCTCTCTCTCTCTACCCTTTACCACACCTCCTCTCTTGCCTTTTCTCTGCAAGATTGCATGTGGCACGAATTTCCCCGTCTGTGGTCAGGTCTGGGATCTTTTACGAATGGGAGGTTCACCCCCATCCCCTCATTAACTCTTGAGAAGCCTCCCCACCTACCAATCTAATAGGAAATCCATTCCAGGGTCAGAGAGTTGCTTTGGTATTTGAACAAGTAAAAACCAGTACGGTACTGGCTCGGTGGAAGTTAACACAACCATTCCAGGTCCCTTCCACCACCTCTCATTAGCCATCATGGTCTCTTTTAGCACATCCCCCTCCCAACAGTCATGCAACACATATTCATAACATAATTTACATTCATCGACCTTTTATACAAAGGTCCGTCAAATCAAACATTCACATCTTTGAGTTTGCCATAGTTCTTGGCCAATATAGTTATTTTTACAGACTGGGGGGAACAGGGTGTTACAGAACTCATCTTAAAAAATTGTTTTCTAAAAGAAGAGAGCAGTCATCTTTCTCAGGCAAAAAGTCCTTGTGGGAGCCTGAACACATCACCTGTAGAGACACCACCAGACTGACCAAAATCATGTGTAACAACCATTCGCTGAACTCTTGGTCCTGTAGACCCATCTGCATTTTACAATTTTCCTTCTTGAAGGAAGTGGAACCAGATCCCAAGTCTGGTTCGCGAGGAGGGAGTTATACTCCTCCTGCATGGCTGATTCCCAAAAGGGATTCCCTGCAGCCTCACCATAGGTCTGCGGGTATGAAGACTGAGCCACATAACATTGCATAGGCAACATGGGCTCAGTGGTTTTGAGTACATGAGGAGGCTCCTCAAACTGAGATTGAGTTCTCCTAAGATATTCTGTATCCCCAACAAGATATCCTGCATCATGAAGAGTGGTTTGTGCCCACTTGGGCCTCTACTCTAGCTCCTCATATGCATGTTTTGAATCCTCTAACTCTGTATCGAAACTCAGATCTGAGGTAGAGTCTGAATGTGTAGAATCATCATCTCGAATTGGTGGAAGGACAAAAGTACCTACATGCAGCTCATGTGGAGCATGTGAGAGATATCCTCAAAGTGAACATTGTGCTCAATGATGAGCTGGTCTGTAGAGGGATCAATGAATTTGTATCCCTTCACACCGTCTGGGTATCCAACAAAGGTGCATGTAGTACTTTGTGGATCAAGTGCTTTCCTATTTTCAGAGGGAATCTGGGCCCATGGACGTGAGCCGAAGACACGAAAGATAAGATTATCTTTCTCTTGAATCATAACATCGCAAAAAGACTCAAGAGAGGGTTCTTTATAATCACTCCCTAGAGCTTCTCTGGTGGTATAAAAGGTAGATACAAAGACATAATATGCACTACCAAGATTTGTAAGAATAACATATATGCATTACTCTTCCTTCAGATCTAGTTTGTGATCTATACATAAAACTCTAAGTATTTTGAACTTAGATAAATAATATTCTTTGCAAGGAAAATCATTGGGACTTAAAGTCATTAACTTATTTTCTAACTAGTGGTCTCAAATAATATTGTGTTTACCAAACACAACTTGAATTTTTTCCCAAGCTTCATCGAGGGCATCAATTCCTTGAAGGTGAGACCTTAAATCAAGATAGATGGACATTTTGATTATTCCATGTGCTTCATCACTCTTATCATCCCATTTGACTTTATTTTCATCATTAGTGGGTTCTTGATCTTTTCCCAAGGTAATTCGATACAATCCTTTACTTCTTAATACATCCTCCATATGGGATTTCCATGAGAAGTAGTTGGTACTGGTAAGCAAAAGATCATTAGGAGAATCCATATTAAATATGTAGAGAATACAAATTTGAAATATGAAGTTGATGGTCTGGATTAAAATTTCTCAAAAAAATAGAATGTTTCAAAAAAACGGCACTAAAAACAGACTTTGGATGTGAAAGTTATGCCATTTTGAAAAAAGACATAAACGGTAACCAAAGAGCCACGTGGCAAGTAGAAGTTGGTCCACATGGTGATGCTCCTCCTTATCTAACTTTATTATAACTCCAATTTTACAAATAAGTTGTTTATGGAGTGACTCACTTTTATAGAATAAGCGAGCATCACTTTTACAATGAAGTTACTTTGTAAATTAGAGTTGCATGCAAAAAGTAATTAAAAAATAAATATTAAAGCTAATTTATAGTGATTCACTTTTATAATTTAAGTCAAATACACTTTACAATGAATGCCTAAATTTTTTCAAAAAGTAACTCAAGACCTCTTACTAAAAGCAACTTTTAACCAAGTGAGCAAGTGCAAAACACATTATAATCTTAAGGAGGATGGGGGGTGTTGTTGTTGTTGGTCTTGAAGTTCATGCCAAATAAAACTATTTTCATGTGTTCACACAGGGAAAAAAATTGTTTCTTGACATCAACAAGGATTAGATCTCGGTTAGCTTACCTGGAAAGTGTAGTTTTTCCCTCTGTTTCTGATTTTCCAAGATCGAACATAGCGCATGGAAAAGAGAATACGCAAACAAGAAAACAATTTATGTTATGTTTCTAATTTGACAAGATTGCACAGAGCACAAGGCAAAGAGCATACGTGGACCAGAAAGAGTAGCAACCTGAAAACAAGAGAAAAGAAAACCAAAATATTATCTCTGTAAAAATTTTAAAGGGGTGTATTTAGGCTTTATACCTTCGGATCTGACCGAAACAGTCATATCTTGGGAAAATGGAAACCTTTTTGAGTGAAACGAAAAGTGCTTATAACTGAAATGAGTGCTTCAAATACAATGTAACAGTCCTCTTGGCCCATAAATGTATGAAAATAACAGAAACTAGAGATGCGACAACACGGCTTCAAGATCTCGATCTACAATGGAGGCGGGTCTTCAAATGCGCTCTGATACCATGTTTGACAACACATGTATTCCAACAGAGGAAAAACCCTTGAGTAACCACTCACACAAATAGATCAAAGATCAACACACCAATGTTTTTACATGGTAAAACCCTTGTGGGGAAACATCCACAGCCCCAACCAACATGGCCACTCGAGGCAATTTATTATGAAAAAAAACATATATTATAAAGAGTTTGCCACAATCGATCATCAACAAACGACCCTCCATGCTCTTTAAGTAGAGATCATGGACCAATCGGGTGCTAAGCCACATATCAATGTAGTTGTTAAGATCAGTCGTTAAGATCGAGGAGAATATGAGTTGTCAGATCACTCTATGACGAGAACATATCATGACCATCAGATTACATATGCATACTAAAGAAACACACTTTAACCTAATGACACATTAGACCAAATTGATCTTAACTAACTCCTAAGTGTCTAAATATACTAACAAAAAATGAACCTTAAACTCTACAATTTCACCGATGGATAAACCCTTAAACAATGAAAAATTAAGGATGACTATCAAGCAATTTAAATGCATAAATTCAGTTACATTAAATTATCAACCGGAGTTCATAAACTTGTGAAAAAACAAGAATTGTATTTGCAGAATTAGATCATTTATAACATCTATCTACTTTGAAAGGGTTAAACACACTAGCATGAAATTAAAAGCTAATTTGACCACTCTTTGTGAGGATCATGTACTTGGGCACTGATCTTACTACTAGGATCTTACTGTCACCAAGTTATCTCTTTGTTAGTCTCATACTTTCCAACTTTCCAGAGATCATCATTCCATTGTTAGTGAATTAGGAAACACACACTTGCATGAATGTAAAGACTCAATATGAATGGAATTGCAATACAAAAATTATCCAAGTACTAGAATTGTAATTATAAAAAACATTGTCCACAATCTTTCACTCTATAGTATGTTCCTGCAATACTATATGAAAAAAATGTTCAATAACAGTTATAAATGGATTTTTTTGTAGCTTGCAATCACACATCACACTAAATTGAAATATTGCATAACTAGAAATGAAATGATAAATTAAATAACATGTGAAAGGAACTAAATATGAACATTAAATGAAAGAAAAGTAACTAAGTAAAGCAATGCAACATATACGAGCGTAGGGGACCCTGCCTAGATTGCATACGCTGTAGAAAGAAGTTGGAAACTAAGAAATGATCACACCATGATTCAAAGTATCAATTGTCTTTGTATTATCATAATCAAGTTCAAAAGTGTACAATGATTATGCTCATAAATTTGATATCCTCCCTTTTCATCTATTGTCCCTCGACTAAACTATTCTTTACATATGTGTGTGTGTGTGTGTGTGTGTGTGTGTGTTATCTTTTTAGCTCGGGAGGTACTCCGCATATTTTGTCTTGTATGCAGATGTTACCTTATGTTGACACTACCAGGCTCTTAACTTTGTAATGAGTTTTTATAAAGTTGTAAAGTGGTTCTTATAGTAAAGTGACTTTTTAATAAAGTGTACCTTCTAATATTAAAGTGGCTTTATTTCATAAAGTGCACTTATGTAATAAAGTGAAATGTACTTTAATATTTTAAGTGATTTATTTTGGAGGGAATGAATCATGGCCCTTGATCTTGTAAAGGCAAGATTAGATCTTAGCCTTTGGATTTAGGGTTGGGGAAGGTGAAAAGACACTTTGGACGGAAAGTCATCTTAAGATTTTATAAAAGAATGCATTGGGTAGTGTGCAAGACACATTGAGAGAAGGAGTGAGAGAGATTTATGAGGAGAGCTTGGAGAGGAAAGTGAGCAAAAAGTTGGCACATTTCCCAAGAGAGCTAGGGCAAAAATCCCAAGGAGACATTTTCTATTTTGGGTGTTGCTGTGTTATCTGCTAGGACATGTCGTATTGTATGGATCTGTACAGGTCGTACAACAACAAACTTTGGCACGAAAATCAAGGCAAGAGAAGGCACATTTTTCGAGGCAGTTTTAGCAGAGTTTTCTGAAGGAGGTTGGTCGTACAGGAAGAAGGTACATCAGCCTGTTGTGGGCACAAATTCCCAGGTGCTATTTTCAACAAATCCGTACAACTGTACGGACTGTGGCACGATTTTCAAGGCAGTTTTGTGGTGGGACAGTTTTGTGTTGTAAGTTGTCTTTCTTGGCTGGAAAATGTATTGTGGTTGCTGATAAATCTTTCCTAAAGCTAATAGAATCTCTCTCTCTCATTGGGTTTCCCCACATTGGGGTTTTCCCTGGCATTTGCCTAAATTTCTGAGTTTTTCATGGTTGGATGAATGTTGTTCATCGTGTTTATTCCGCTGCATAATTACTTAGCACTGTGTATTTATGCTCATGGTAATTTATGAATGTGGGTTTTAGACATTTTAGATTTCGAGCAAGACAATTATCTCTAGGTTGCTAAGTGTATGACAAAATATTAGCTTACTGATTTTTGTCATTAAATTTTTACACCGTATCAGAGCTTGGGCTTTGAGTGACAATGAACAATGAGATTTTTGGGCAAGTTTGAAGGGGGGGAATTTGTGATCTTTTTCCTTGAGCTGTGATAGGGAATATGGCTTCATGTGTTAGATTTGAGGATCAGTTAGATGTCATTTCCAACTATTTGCAGTGGAAGGTCCAGATGTTAGATGTTCTCAAGGAGAACAAGATTTGGAACTATGTCAGTTCTGTTGTTGTGGTTCCCACGACATATACTGTTGCTTTGGATTTGCATGAGGTCAAGGAGGCCAAATCTCAGAGGATTATTTTGGATGGGGTGAAGGATCACCTTATCCCACACTTGGCTGAGAAGAAGACAACCAAAGAGATGTGGGATGCACTTAAGAACTTATTTGAGGTGAAGAATGAAAACCAAAATACGGCCTTGAAGGATAAGTCGCATGATACCAAGATGGGTAAGGAGGAGAGTGTTTCTTCTTATCTTACCTGGGTAGCTCAAGTGAAAGATGAGATGGCAACAGTCGAAGAGGTCATATTGAATTCTGAGTTGGTGAGGATAGCCTTGAAAGGCTTCACCAAGGAATGGGAAGTCTTCGTGAAGTGTGTGGTGGGTTGTGAGCATCTTCCAGATTAGAGCAGACCGTGGGACGATTTAACTCAAGAGGAGATCCAGGAAGGATCTTAGAGCAGTGGACAGAAGAAAGATGGAGTTGATGAGAGTGTTTCTCTTACTGCAAAGAGAAAGAAGAAAGGAATTTCTGGGAGGGACTTGAGTAAAGTCAGATGCTACTGTTGTAACTAGTTGGGGCACTTGCTTCTCATTGTCCTGAGAGGAAGAAGAAGAAGAAGGAACCAGAGGGGCCTAAGACAGCTGCTACAACAACCATGGAGGACTTTGCTTCCAAGTATGACGGGGAATTTTCTTTGGTTACCCTAGTTTCTAGTGTCGGTAGCGAAGGATTTGGGGGTGATATCAGATGGATCGTGGATAGAGGAGCCTCTTGCCACATGACGGGAATCTGGCGAGTATTCCTAATTATCACAGAGACAGGTCCTGACCAGCAGGTGGTAAATGAAGAGTTTTACGTGGAGTTGAAAGGGTTAGATTCTGACTCGAGTATGGAGGATTCCTGGAGCTTGGTGGAGTTCTCTTTGTTCCAGGGTTGAGGGTTAACTTGCTCTCAATATCATCCTTGGAGGATGTAGGATATTGTACATTTTTCAAGAGGGAACATGTCTTTATCTACAGGGAGGGAGTGGACCCGGTGGAACTGCAACTGATCGGTGATCGGGTGGACAGGTTGTATATGTTGTGAGGACAACCTTCAATGTATGATTCAGCGTCGGATGAGGAGCATGAGGAGGATCATGAGATTGCAGTGGGCCCAAGGATTCAATCTTTCATTCCGAGAGAAGAGAATGAGTCTCTTCTGAGCACTAGCAGAAGGTTCAACCGGTGTGATTGAACCAATGCTCAGGGTGGAGTTGATTCTCCAAGGAGCTCAAGGTTCCGGGCAGCTATCAGAATAAGATCTTCTAGTTCGAGTTTTGTGTAGGTGTTGAGGATGGCTCTAGGTTCGGAGGGAGCTCCTACTGAACACAGTGTAATGGGACCAGATGATGGAGATGACAACGAGTACATCCCTCGCTAAAAGGGAATGTTATCTTTTTAGCTTGGGAGGTACTCTGCATGTTTTGTCTTGTATGCAGATGTTACCTTATGTTGACACTACCAGGCACTTAACTTTGTAATGGGTTTTTATAAAGTTGTACAGTGGTTATTTTATTAAAGTGACTTTTTAATAAAGTGTACCTTCTAATATTAAAGTGACTTTATTTCATAAAGTGCACTTATGTAATAAAGTGAAATGTACTTTAATATTTTAAGTGATTTATTTTGGAGGGAAAGAATCATGGCCCTTGATCTTGTAAAGGCAAGATTAAATCTTAGCCTTTGGATTTAGGGTTGGGGAAGGTGAAAAGACACTTTGGAGGGAAAAGGTCATCTTCATATTTTTTAAAAGAATGCATTGGGTAGTGTGCAAGACACATTGAGAGAAGGAGTGAGAGAGATTTCTAAGGAGAGCTTGGAGAGGAAAGTGAGCAACAAGTTGGCACATTTCCCAAGAGAGCTAGGGCATAAATCCCAAAGAGCAATTTTCTATTTTGGGTGCTGTCGTGTTATTTGTTGGGACAGGTCGTACAACAACAAACTTTGGAACGAAAATCGAGGCAAGAGAAGGCACTCTTTTTTAGGCAGTTTTAGTAGAGTTTTCTGAAGGAGGTCGGTCATACAGGAAGAAGGTACAACAACCTATTGTGGGCATAAATTTCGAGGTGTTGTTTTCAGCAAATCCGTACAGCTGTACGGACTGTGGCACGGTTTTCAAGGCAGTTTTGTGGTGGGATAGTTTTGTGTTGTAAGTTGTCTTTCTTGGCTGGAAAATGTATTGTGGCTGCTAATAAATCTTTCCTAAAGCTAATAGAATCTCTCTCTCTCATTGGGTTTCTCCACATTGGGGTTTTCCCTGGAATTTGCCTAAATTCTGAGTTTTTCATGGTTGGATGAATGTTGTTCATTGTGTTTATTCCGCTGCATAATTACTTAGCAATGTGTATTTTTGCTTATGGTAATTTCTGAATGTAGGTTTTAGACATTTTAGAGTTCATGCAAGACAATTATCTCTAGGTTGCTAAGTGTATGACAAAATATTAGCTTGCTTATTTTTGTCATTAAATTTTTACAATATATATAGAAGAGATGAGTGAGATAAAGAGCATTCCATGAGATCCACTCAATCCCCTATTTCTTGGATCTTCCAAACTAATACAACGAATTGATACTAAATTTGAGAGTAGAGGATAAACGCTGTAGCCTAAAAAAAAATTCATGGGAGGAGAATATGATGTTTAACGTTTCCATTTAATGATTTAATGACATGGAATGCATGAAATTATCCTTTTCATCCTGGATTCAAGCTCGACCATGTTGGAACACTTATTTTAACCAAACAAGTGATTCTAAGTTTGACCAAGGGATAACGCCTTCCTTGTTGGGTCTAGAGTCGGTTCAATAGGTACCAAACCATTTCGTGGAGACTATGAACAAAACCCATGTGATGGATTTTGATCTGTGGTTATCGGATCCATAATTATTGTAACTTTCATTAGTAAAACAAATTCCAATTCTATTTGTTCATCAAAAATAGGGAAAATCATGAAAATTAGACAACTCAGTACCTTGTAAAGCTTGTTGCAATGTATTCCTTGAAAAGCATGAGTAATAGAGAAAAATGACATAATAATGAGGTGAAATGGAGTAAAAGGTCAAAAAGGGAATCATTGACAATGAAAAATGCATCAAAACTAGGGCCCATCAATGATGTTTTGGCACTTTAGTTAAGTCGTGGGGCCTCCTTTTGCATCGATTTGGGTTTAAGGTTATATTAGATCAAGGAAAGAGCAAAACATTGCAAATATTTTGATGTAACAAGTGATAAATCCAACCTCTATCCCAACTAGAACATTATCAATAATATATTCAAAATTAAAATCTTGAAAACCATAACAGAAATTGAGTTTCAGATCCACAAGAGGCAAATCGTTCCACTTAGTTCCTCATAAATTTCCCATGTGTGAGTGTTTACACCATGAAACTACTTCAACGTTGCACAATTTCTTATTGAATGATCCTAATTAAGAGTTAGACCACATGCTCAAAGCATCAAGTTAGGCGGCCCACAACATGTAACCAACAATTTCAAGGGCGCCTCAAATGTATTCGGGTTAGATCCAAAAAATGAACAGTGAAACTAGATCAATACCCTTGTATATACTAACACCAAAACATATTCCTTGAAGAACAAATTAGCATGTATGAGATCCAAGTATTAGTTAGATATGCCATTGAAAACCTCTATATCCAAGAATTCTAGATTAAAAGGATGAAGCAAGGTCAAACCCTAGATTGTAAAGAAAACAAAAAAAGGAGGGGGAGGTGATTTTTTTGTTTTTAGGGTTGAAGAGAAATATAGACTAGTGCCTAGGAAAGGGCTATGGGGTCACTACATAAGTCTAGGTGAGGTTTAGGGTTTAAATATGAGGCAATGTTGAGGACACCTGAGAGGATTTCCTATCAAGCATTACCTGGGGGAAATATGATTCTTCAAATTTGGATGGGGGAATTAGTCCTCTAGGGAGCCTCTCCAAGTACTACCAAGGTGATCTCAAAGCATGGCCATTGCAAGAGGGAAGAGACTTTATACATCCTACCTCAATGCAAAGGAACAAAAACTTCAATGATCAAAGGAATTAAGGCAAGAATTATATACCTTACTTGCCCTTCCAAGTGACCAAGATGCACTTATTTAGCCTTGTAGTAGCTTTGTCCCCCAACAAACCTAAAAAATATTATATTCAAACCCTTGAAAATATCATAAAACATCACATAAAAGAGTATATATACACAAGAACTTCTTAGGCAAGTTTTCTCATTAATCTCCAACAAATGAAAATGAGAGAGACATCCTCCTTTTATAGCTAAGGAGTCTCCTCAATACAATGAGTAATACAATGTGTAGCTCAAAACCATGAACAAAAACATGTGTCCCAAGTCAAAACCATGGGAAAAATATAACAAATGGGGACAAGTAACCCTCAAAATCCTCTAATACATTAGTGCCCCCTCAAAATAATCAAATTGTAACAACAAAAGGGCCACATGTGTGGATTAAAAGGGACTAGAATGAGTGTGCCCTCTCATAAATGTGCCAATGTCCCAAAAATGAGTGAAGAGAAATTCAAAAAGGGTCCAAGGACTAAGGCACCCCTTCAACCAACTCCTAGGAGTAAGGAAGTGGACACATCAAGAAGTGACAACCTCCATGTGTGTGACATCACCCCACACATGTGGGGCAAGGTAGAATCCAATTTGTGATGGCATGTATGGCGTCCACAATAAGGGCACTCATCAAGTAAAACATTGTGGTAAATGCCACATCATCCTGTATTCAACATAACAACATGTAACCACCACAACAACCTATAACCACCTCCTCCTAGGAGTCCTCAAATGCATCAATAAACTCCCATGTGTGGTCTAAAGAGGGAATAATAATGCATGTGTGTGAGTAAAGCACCAAAGTAAGCAAGAAGGCCAACTCTGAGTGGTCCATGTGGCAAGTGTGATGACGTGACATCCCTATCATGGCCTAATGTACTGTCATGGATCCCAAAGCAATGGCATGTATCCCAATGCAATATACAGATCCCAAGACAAATGACATGAATCCCAATATCTATAGATATGATAAAAAAATGAGTACATGAATCCCAAGGCATAATCACAGATCCCAATTTAGTGTCACATATCTCAAGGCATGGTACATGGATTCCAACGTAGTTTCATAGATCTTGATGCATGGCACATGAAGCCCAATGCAAGGTAGCTACTTGAATTGATGGATCTAGCTTCTTGGAAAGCCATTAGGTGATGCACACCTAGTGATCTCTCTTACCACAACTGTATAACAATAAGGGTTATTTTTAATATTTACCTAAGTTTTACCAAAGAGGAACAACATTAACCCTTATACATGTGACAAGTCCTAGGACAAAGAATATTTCCTAAGTCTCTAGGTGAAATATAAGTAGTGTGATGAATAATTATGGAAAGGAAAAGGGAAAAAATTCATGTGATGACCCTCAAAGTCATTTTACATGTTGCATAAGTCTTGTTATTTTATTCATCTAGCTTTTATGATCTAGGATTTTACATAATAGCCTTCAAGAGGGAGCTTTAGAATTGAAATACCCATCCTCGACATTGTTTCTTACTATCCCTTTTTTGTCTTTTTTTTATGTGCTCATTTTATTGAAAAAGACTCATTTTCTTTAGATATTCATAGACAAGCTATGGACTAGGGGCATTGGCCTTATAGCAAGGTGGCATTGCTCAAGCTTTTATATTTTGGATTTTGACTTTAGTTCTCTTCACCTCTAGCCTTTTTTGGCTTTATTAGCTTAGAATTTCTTTGTTAGATATTTCTGGTGAAATTTTGTTGCATACCTAATACTTAGGGATTGAGATACATTGTAAGTATTATTGTGAATATTATTTAGGAGAAATATGAAGAGTCATAGGTGAATAAGAAGAGTCATCCAAACTTCTTGGAATATGAAATCAAATATCACTTCACATTAGATTTATGAATGTCTCGCGTTAATGCAAATCAATCAAGCATGGAGTTATTCCCTCTACCCATCCTTGACTTGATAGTGGTATCGGAGTAGATTATTTTAACTCCACGATTCTCTCCTCCCCTGGAATTTTCATTCCCCCCACATGAAGAAACATCCTTCTAATAGGTTTGTCTCTTTGTTTATTCCCTCTAAGGTCTATTGTTACTCTATCGTTTTCACCCCTCATCTCTGTGAAGGTTTTAGGTTTTCCTCCACTCTTCCCTCATTATGCCCATATGATTCTCAATGGGTATCCTTGAAAATCCCCATAGCGATACCAATTCTCTTAGAAGGGATGCTCGACATAACATTTTCAGTCCTCTGCTTCTCGATCTCTTTGTTTATTCTTTCATTTTATCTCTCTCTTGTAAGTTGTTGTTATTTCCTTAACCCTCGACTACAATGGGCTCAATCACCTTTCCACAGTGGTATCTTGTAGATATTGTATGATGATATAATCAAAATTGCATTCTTGAAAGTTAAGATAATTCCATTTGCAAACATTGTACTTACCTTACCAAAATATGTATTATGGATCCCACTATTATGATTTATAGGGCAAGGGATTATAAATTTCCATATGGATACACCACAATTCTTAAGGACAATTAAACAAAAGTTTCTTCATATCGCCATAGTGATACGCAGCTAGCCTATAAGGTACAAATTTGATTAGTTACTATGCAAAGACATTTCAAGACACCAATCCATTTATGAATGACAACCATCTATGGGGGGAATCCAAATTTTCGAGAGCTTTTGTATATGTTTCTAGAACAAATTCTGTGAATTTCCATGGACACAAGGTCGGGATTTCAAGATATGTGAAGAGAACACAAGGGCTCCCAAATCTCCAAGTTTAGTTCAAACCCCATTGAGGCAATTTGCTTCGGGTTTACAGTTTACATCGAGCTTGGAGTTTAATTCAATGGTTTTCTGGAGTAAGCTAGGAGTATGTTTCGAGGATTTTTCTGGAGATATGACCTAAATTTGGAGTCTGATTCGAATGTTTTTATGGATATTTGACCTACCCATGGATCCAAATGAATTTATTGGAGGTCATAAACTGGATCATTTTATAACAATCGATATGCAATGGAGCTAAGTCACCTATATCAGGAGAAGAGCGCTGCACAAACTTAAACTCTGCAAAGAATAAGACAAACCAAGGAGTTTTAAAGGAATAAAGTCTCAAGATTTCGCCTGTCATATTTTGTTGCAAATTGAAGGCTTTCCATACTGTGTTTTTTTGGAGACTACAAAGGATTTTCCTTGCCTTATTTTGTATGCAAACTTCAAAGGGTTTCCCCTGTAGACTCCAAACCCTTTCCCCTTAATATCTACCTGGCCAACACGCAAATTACCCAAGATTTAAGCTTCATTGTAGGGAATGGAGGCACCAAGAAGACAATATTGAAGTGTCACCTTCCCCAGGAGTTTGATAACAAATGTGAGTGCAAGAGTTCGTGTGCTTAAGAGAAAGGCATACAACCTCAAAAGCTCACATATAGGGTCGGTTGGTTCAGGAATCAGGGAAATGCATCCTCTTGTTAGAAAAAAGGAAGAATCAATCACATGATTCTTCTATAGGATAAGGCAGTATAAGATGACATGAAATAAATGATTTTAGATAAATGGGGGTAGGCATAATCCACATGAGAGATATGATCTTCACTATTTCCATTGCAAAAAGAATGGGTCACATGATCATTATATTGTTTTCCATTGCAACATTGGAGTAAATGAGGATTTATTTAACACTTCATTTGCTTCTTGGAGAGATGCATGGTTGTTTGAAACAGGTGAAACATGCCACATGACCTTTCAGAGAGACTTCTTGAATATTTCAATGATAATGTAGATGGTATAGTTTATTTTTCAAATAAATCAAGTCTCAAACCTTCGGGAATTGGCACCATCAATCTTAAATTCCCTCGATTACCATATTTTCTTCTACATTATGTACTTTAACTTCTTCAGCTCCGAAGGAACTTGTTGTCTCTTGTGCACATTCGACGACAAAGCCACTCTATTCATATCTTCGGTGGAAAAGTTGAAATAAGGAAGGCTTCCGACAACATGGGTGTTATGACAGGGGTGGAGGATGAAAGATTGTTGAAGTTGAAAGAGACATATGCTCATGCACATAATTTTGCATACATCTCTCACCACAATGAAGGTACATTGTCATCTAGTGTTTTATGGCATGCTAGATTTGGACACATTAATTATCTCATCATTTGTTTGTTGAAAAAGAATTGTGTTTCTGGTTTGTTTAACATTCCTAGGAAATTGAAGCAATGTGATACTTGTATCCTTGGAAAACATAGTAAACATTTTTTTCATGATTCCACTTCTAGAGCATGTAGAAAACTTGGATTGATACATTTTGATTTGTGTGGTACCATGCATGTTCCATCTGCAAATGGAAAGATATATCATGAATTGTATTGATGACTACCCCAGAATGTGTTGGATATATTTTTTGAAATAGAATCTCAATCATTTAAAACTTTTAAAAACTTTCATTTGTGGATTGAAAATGAAGTTCAATCTCGTATTGACAATCTTTGTATTGATAATGGAAGGGAATACACTTCAAATGAGTTTGAAAGCTACCTTCGCCAACATGGGATCAAGCATCAAACCATCGTTCCATATAATCCTCAACATAATGGTGTAGTTGATAAGGATGACCAAGACTCTCTTAAATATGGTTTGTTCCATGATGTTTTTCGAAAATGTGAAATTGATGTTTTCGGCTTGATGCAATTCTATGTCCAATATAGGTGAAAAACATAATTCCATCTCATGCTCTTGGGAATAATATTCCTTATGAAATGTGGTATGGTCGCATCCCTTTGGTGAGGCATCTCAGGGTCTTTGGTTCCACCTGCTATGCCTTAATTCCCAAGGAGCAAAGAAACAAGATTGATGCAAGGAGTTGAAAGTGCATCTTCTTGGGGTACTCAAATACCACCAAGGCATATCATCTTTACGATGAAATAAACAAGAAGTTCATTCTTTCCAGATATGTGATTTTTCTTGAATCCATCAAGAATGACAAAAATGTTGAGCGACAACTTAATCATCTGGATAGATTCAACCATGTAAAGACATATCACAAATTTGATGATGAGATTCCACATATTGAAGGTGGGATCCCTATCTTGGATCAATCTCTGGAATCTCTTTTTGAAGCACTATCTCCCCCTCATGAAGAATTTCCAGCCACTTCATCAGAACAGGGAGTTCGTTTGGATGATGTGATTGAGAAGATTGAAAGGATAAACCTTGATCGAAATGCAACACCATATTAATCAGTGGAACAACTAGGACCATCTAAGAAAATTCCACCAAAGTGGCTCATAAAGACACTTGAAAGTGTTCATCCTTATGAGGTTGGAAAGACGGGAACCAGACGTTCAATAAGACAAGATGGAGGTGATGTAGATGACATAGATGTTTTGTATGATTGTGAATTGAATTTATTTACTAACTTTGAACCAACTTCCTTTGAAGACATTGTTTCTCATGATGAGTGGAAAGAAGCCTTGCAAAAGGAGTATAATACTCTCATCAAGAATGGTACATGGAAGTTGGTGGACCCTTCATTCAAAACCAAACCAATTCGCTGCAAGTGGGTCTTTAAGAACAAGTACAAATCAGATGGCTCACTTGACAAGCACAAAGTGAGGCTCGTGGCAAAATGATTTGTACAAAAAGAAGGTATTGATTATGAAAAGACTTTTTCTCCCACAACAAAATGGGATACCATTCATACTCTATTTGCCTTGGCAGTACATAATGGATGGAAAGTTCATCAAATGGATGTGAAGATTACTTTATTGAATGGAGACTTGAAAGAGAATGTCTTCACGTCTCATCCATAAGGTTTTGATGTGAAGGGACAATAATATAAAGTATGCCAACTCATCAAATCCTTATATGGCTTGAAACCAGCACCACGGGCTTGGTATGAAAAACTAACTGAGCATTTTTTAAATTGAATTTCGAGCACTTTAATCTTGCTAATGCAACTCTATTTGTTAAGAAAGTTGGCAAAATTGTTGTATATCTTGTAGTGTATGTAAATGATATGTTGATAACAAGGACCAATGAAAGCTATATTTCATCCATAAAAAAATAATTGAAGAAAGGCTTTGAGATGATAGATTTGGGACATGGGCATTGAAGTGACTCGAAATCCAAAGCACATATTCATCTCCTGAAAGAAGTACACTAGAGAATTGTTGAACAAGGTTGGCATCATTGAATGTAACCCTCTCTCTACTCCAATGGAATGAAATTTGAAGCTCACATCAAAAGAAGGGAATGATTTTGAGGATGCAACCAAGTATAGATATCTTGTGGGAAGTCTTATCTACCTTACCACCACCAGACTAGATATTTCATTTGTTGTTGGGATTCCTTCCAGGTTCATGCAAAACCTTGTAAATGACATTAGTCTGCTGCAAAAGAGTTCTAAAATACTTGAAGGGAACTCAAGACTTTGGACTCAAGTATTCTAAGGTGGATGACTTCAACCTTATTGGGTATTCTGATTCGAACTTTGATGGAGATAAAGAAAATTGAGTGTCAACTTCAGGCTATCTCGTGAGTCTTGGATCGACAGTCGTCTCTTGAAGATCACACAAACAATGAGTTCTAGCAGATTCCACAACATGTGCAAAATATGTGGCATCTGCAAAAGCAACAAAGGAGATTGTGTCTTAGGGAAATATGTGAATATTTGCAAAAGAAACAAGTTAATTTTACTCCTCTTTCGGTTGACAATACTTCTACAATCTTGGCTAAGAATCCCATATTCCATGATCGAACCAAGCACATCAACACAAAGTGCCATCTGATTCGATATCATGTAGAAGCCAAGACTATTCACTTGAGACATTGTTTCACAAATGAGAAAATTGTGGACATTTTCACCAAAGCGCTTGGAAGAAAAAAAAATGAGAAGTTCAAACTGATGCTTGGACTCACAAATACCCCTTCAGATTAAGGGAGGTATGTTAGATACCTAATGTTTAGGGATTGGGGTACTTTGTAAAAATTATTTAGGAGAAATATGAAGAGTCATATGTGAATAGAAAGAGCCATTCGAACCTCTTGAAAGATGAAACCAAAAGTCACTTCACATTATATTTATGAATGTCTCATATTAATGCAAATCAATCAAGCATGGAGTTATTCCCTCTGCCCATCCCTAGGCTAACACATTTGATAAGTCATACATGATCAAGATAGACTTTTATGGATGGAATGAAGTGAAACAAGGAAAATGGAAAGTGTCTAGCATGGTTAGAATGTGGAAAACGTTATCTTGGCTAGTTACCTAGTAGTACAAATTGACCTGAGAATTGACAACACTTTTAAAGGAAAAATATGGTCACCCAAAGTATGACAAGGCAAATAATAAAACTATGCATGTTATGAAGTGCCATCAGATTTCATTTCGGTGTTTACCACTTTCATGACTAACCGAGAAGTTATAACATCACATCCAAATGAAACTACCAATACATGGAATATCATAATAGATCATAGTGAAACCATAATGTCCCATCCCTAGTGCATGTCATTTGAGGAGTGATGGAGGAGGTTCATATATACCACAATTGAATTAACACGATCATACATCTGATAGAGATAGTGAGAAGAACTGTCTAGTTTGGAGAAGATGAGCAAAATAACTCATGCAAACAACAACATGACACCCTGTGAAGGTACCTATCAAGTTGTCACCTCTTAGGGGGTAACAAACCTATGTAAAGTTAGTTTGGTTAGAAGAGCTTTTGTACTTGGACAGGTAGAGTTTTAACTCTTATATGTTTGTAGTGGTTAGAACTAGAGTTGGGACATTAGATCATAAAGTGTGGTGCAAGTAGTTATGCCTTGTCAATATATGCAAAATCTTTATTATGATAGTGTTATTATACATTTATATGAACGTGTTGTTTGTATACGTATGATTAGTAAAATTTATTAACTAAAGCCATTTTCGCCAAGTTCTTGTGTAGTGCTTACTCTATTTCTTTGCAAATATGAATAAAACTATGTAAAATTAACTTAGTTAGAAGAGTTTTTGTACTTGGACTAGTAGAGATTTCACTCTTTACATATTTGTAGTGGTTAGAACTAGAATTGGGACATTAGAGCATAAAGTGTGGTGAAGTAGTTATGCTTTGTCAATATAAATGGTGAAGTAGTTATGCTTTCTCAATATAAAGTGTGGTGAAGTAGTTATGCTTTCTCAATGGGTATCCTTCAAAATCCCCATAGCGATACCAATTCTCTTAGAAGGGATGCTTGACATAACATTTTCAGTCCTTCGCTTCTCGATCTCTTTGTTTCTTCTTTCATTTATCTCTCTCTTGTAAGTTGTTGTTATTTCCTTAACCCTCGACTACAATGGACTCAGTCACCTTTCCACAGTGGTATCTTGTAGATATTGTATGATGATATAATCAAAATTGCATTCTTGAAAGTTAAGATAATTCCATTTGCAAACATTGTACTTACCTTACCAAAATATGTATTATGGATCCCACTATTATGATTTATAGGGCAAGGGATTATAAATTTCCATATGGATATACCACAATTCTTAAGGACAATTAAACAAAAGTTTCTTCATATCACCATAGTGATACACGGCTAGCCTATAAGGTACAAATTTGATTAGTTACTATGCAAAGACCTTTCAAGACACCAATCCATTTATGAATGACAACCATCTATGGGGGGAATCCAAATTTTCGGTAGCTTTTGTATATGTTTCTGGAACAAATTCTGTGAATTTCCATGGACACAAGGTCGGGATTTCGAGATATGTGAAGAGAACACAAGGGCTCCCAAATCTTCGAGTTTAGTTCAAACCCCATTGAGGCAATTTTCTTCGGGTTTACAGTTTGCATCAAGCTTGGAGTTTAATTCGATGGTTTTTTGGAGTAAGCTAGGAGTATGTTTCGAGGATTTTTCTGGAGATATGACCTAAATTTGGAGTCTGATTCGAAGGTTTTTATGGAGATTTGACCTACCCATGGATCCAAATGAATTTATTGGAGGTCATAAATTGGATCATTTTATAACAATCGATCTGCAATGGAGCTAAGTCACCTATATCAGGAGAAGAGCGTTGCACAAACTTAAACTCTGCAAAGAATAAGACAAAACAAGGAGTTTTAAAGGAATAAAGTCTCAAGATTTCGCCTGTCATATTTTGTTGCAGATTGAAGGCTTTCCATACTGTGTTTTGTTGGAGACTACAAAGGATTTTCCTTGCCTTATTTTGTATGCAAACTTCAAAGGGTTTCCCCTGTAGACTCCAAACCCTTTCCCCTCAATCTCTACCTGGCCAACACGTAGATTACCCAAGATTTAAGCTTCATCGTAGGCAATGGAGGCACCAAGAAGACAATATTGAAGTGTCATCTTCCCCAGGAGTTTGATAACAAATGTGAGTGCAAGAGTTCGTGTGCTTAAGAGAAAGGCATACAACCTCAAAATCTCACATATGGGGTTGGTTGGTTCAGGAATCAGGGAAATGCATCCTCTTGTTAGAAAAAAGGAAGAATCAATCACATGATTCTTCTATAGGAGAAGGCAATATAAGATGACATGAAATAAATGATTTTAGATACACGGGGGTAGGTATAATCCACATGAGAGATATGATCTTCACTATGTCCATTGCAAAAAGAATGGGTCACATCATCATTATATTGTTTTCCATTGCAACATTGGAGTAAATGAGGATTTATTTAACACTTCATTTGCTTCTTGGAGAGATTCATGGTTGTTTGAAATAGGTGAAACATGCCACATGACCTTTCGGAGAGACTTCTTGAATATTTCAATGATAATGTAGATGGTATAGTTTATTTTTCAAATAAATCAAGTCTCAAACCTTCGGGAATTGGCACCATCAATCTTAAATTCCCTCGATTACCATATTTTCTTCTACATTATGTACTTTAACTTCTTCAGCTCCGAAGGAACTTGTTGTCTCTTGTGCACATTCGACGACAAAGCCACTCTATTCATATCTTCGGTGGAAAAGTTGAAATAAGGAAGGCTTCCGACAACATGGGTGTTATGACAGGGGTGGAGGATGAAAGATTGTTGAAGTTGAAAGAGACATATGCTCATGCACATAATTTTGCATACATCTCTCACCACAATGAAGGTACATTGTCATCTAGTGTTTTATGGCATGCTAGATTTGGACACATTAATTATCTCATCATTTGTTTGTTGAAAAAGAATTGTGTTTCTGGTTTGTTTAACATTCCTAGGAAATTGAAGCAATGTGATACTTGTATCCTTGGAAAACATAGTAAACATTTTTTTCATGATTCCACTTCTAGAGCATGTAGAAAACTTGGATTGATACATTTTGATTTGTGTGGTACCATGCATGTTCCATCTGCAAATGGAAAGATATATCATGAATTGTATTGATGACTACCCCAGAATGTGTTGGATATATTTTTTGAAATAGAATCTCAATCATTTAAAACTTTTAAAAACTTTCATTTGTGGATTGAAAATGAAGTTCAATCTCGTATTGACAATCTTTGTATTGATAATGGAAGGGAATACACTTCAAATGAGTTTGAAAGCTACCTTCGCCAACATGGGATCAAGCATCAAACCATCGTTCCATATAATCCTCAACATAATGGTGTAGTTGATAAGGATGACCAAGACTCTCTTAAATATGGTTTGTTCCATGATGTTTTTCGAAAATGTGAAATTGATGTTTTCGGCTTGATGCAATTCTATGTCCAATATAGGTGAAAAACATAATTCCATCTCATGCTCTTGGGAATAATATTCCTTATGAAATGTGGTATGGTCGCATCCCTTTGGTGAGGCATCTCAGGGTCTTTGGTTCCACCTGCTATGCCTTAATTCCCAAGGAGCAAAGAAACAAGATTGATGCAAGGAGTTGAAAGTGCATCTTCTTGGGGTACTCAAATACCACCAAGGCATATCATCTTTACGATGAAATAAACAAGAAGTTCATTCTTTCCAGATATGTGATTTTTCTTGAATCCATCAAGAATGACAAAAATGTTGAGCGACAACTTAATCATCTGGATAGATTCAACCATGTAAAGACATATCACAAATTTGATGATGAGATTCCACATATTGAAGGTGGGATCCCTATCTTGGATCAATCTCTGGAATCTCTTTTTGAAGCACTATCTCCCCCTCATGAAGAATTTCCAGCCACTTCATCAGAACAGGGAGTTCGTTTGGATGATGTGATTGAGAGGATTGAAAGGCTAAACCTTGATGGAAATGCAACACCATCTTAATCAGTGGAACAACTAGGACCATCTAAGAAAATTCCACCAAAGTGGCTCATAAAGACACTTGAAAGTGTTCATCCTTACGAGGTTGGAAAGACGGGAACCAGACGTTCAATAAGACAAGATGGAGGTGATGTGGATGACATAGATGTTTTGTATGATTGTGAATTGAATTTATTTATTAACTTTGAACCAACTTCCTTTGAAGACATTGTTTATCATGATGAGTGGAAAGAAGCCCTGCAGAAGGAGTATAATACTCTCATCAAGAATGGTACATGGAAGTTGGTGGACCCTCCATTCAAAACCAAACCAATTCGTTGCAAGTGGGTCTTCAAGAACAAGTACAAATCAGATGGCTCACTTGACAAGCACAAAGTGAGGCTCGTGGCAAAATGATTTGTACAAAAAGAAGGTATTGATTATGAAAAGACTGTTTCTCCCACAACAAAATGGGATACCATTCGTACTCTATTTTCTTTGGCAGCACATAATGGATGGAAAGTTCATTAAATGGATGTGAAGATTACTTTATTGAATGGAGACTTGAAAGAGAATGTCTTCACATCTCATCCATAAGGTTTTGATGTGAAGGGACAAGAATATAAAGTATGCCAACTCATCAAATCCTTATATGGCTTGAAACAAGCACCACGGGCTTGGTATGAAAAACTAACTGAGCATTTTTGAAATTGAATTTTGAGCACTTTAATCTTGCTAATGCAACTCTATTTGTCAAGAAAGTTGACAAAATTGTTGTATATCTTGTAGTGTATGTAAATGATATGTTGATAACAAGGAACGATGAAAGCTATATTGCATCCATAAAAAAATAATTGAAGAAAGGCTTTGAGATGATAGATTTGGGACATGGGCATTGAAGTGACTCGAAATCCAAAGCACATATTCATCTCCTGAAAGAAGTACATTAGAGAATTGTTGAACAAGGTTGGCATCATTGAATGTAACCCTCTCTCTACTCCAATGGAATGAAATTTGAAGCTCACATCAAAAGAAGGGAATGATTTTGAGGATGCAACCAAGTATAGATATCTTGTGGGAAGTCTTATCTACCTTACCGCCACCAGACTAGATATTTCATTTGTTGTTGGGATTCTTTCCAGGTTCATGCAAAACCTTGTAAAGGACATTAGTCTACTGCAAAAGAGTTCTAAAATACTTGAAGGGAACTCAAGACTTTGGACTCAAGTATTCTAAGGTGGATGACTTCAACCTTATTGGGTATTCTGATTCGAACTTTGATGGGGATAAAGAAAATTGAGTGTCAGCTTCAGGCTATCTCATGAGTCTTGGATCGACAGTTGTATCTTGAAGATCACACAAACAATGAGTTCTATCAGATTCCACAACATGTGCAAAATATGTGGCATCTGCAAAAGCAAAAAAGGAGATTGTGTGGCTTAGGGAAATATGTGAAGATTTGCAAGAGAAACAAGTGAATTTTACTCCTCTTCCGGTTGACAATACTTCTACAATCTTGGCCAAGAATCCCATATATCATGATCGAACCAAGCACATCAACACAAAGTGCCATCTGATTCGATATCATGTAGAAGCCAAGACTATTCACTTGAGACATTGTTCCACAAATGAGAAAATTGTGGACATCTTCACCAAAGCGCTTGGAAGAAAAAAAAAAAGAGAAGTTCAAACTGATGCTTGGACTCACAAATACCCCTTCAGATTAAGGGAGGTATGTTAGATACCTAATGTTTAGGGATTGAGGTACTTTGTAAAAATTATTTAGGACAAATATGAAGAGTCATATGTGAATAGAAAGAGCCATTCGAACCTCTTGAAAGATGAAACCAAAAGTCACTTCACATTATATTTATGAATGCCATATTAATGCAAATCAATCAAGCATGGAGTTATTCCCTCTGCCCATCCCTAGCCTGACACATTTGATAAGTCATACATGATCAAGATAGACTTTTATGGATGGAATGAAGTGAAACAAGGAAAACGAAAAGTGTCTAGCATGGTTAGAATGTGGAAAACGTTATCTTGGCTAGTTACCTAGTAGTACAATTTGACCCGAGAATTGAGAACACTTTTAAAGGAAAAATATGGTCACCCAAAGTATGACAAGGCAAATAATAAAACTATGCATGTTATGAAGTGCCATCAAATTTCATTTCGGTGTTTACCACTTTCATGACTAACCGAGAAGTTATAACATCACATCCAAATGAAACTACCAATACATGGAATATCAGAATAGATCATAGTGAAACCATAATGTCCCATCCCTAGTGCATGTCATTTGAGGAGTGAGGGAGGAGGTTCATATATACCACAACTGAATTAACATGATCATACATCTGATAGAGATAGTGAGAAGCACTGTCTAATTTGGAGAAGATGAGCAAAATAACTCATGCAAACAACATGACACCCTGTGAAGGTACCTATCAAGTTGTCACCTCTTGGGGGTAACAAACCTATGTAAAGTTAGTTTGGTTAGAAGAGCTTTTGTACTTGGACAGATAGAGTTTTAAGAGTTTTAACTCTTATATGTTTGTAGTGGTTAAAACTAGAGTTGGGACATTAGATCATAAAGTGTGGTGCAAGTATTTATGCATTGTCAATATAAAAAAAATCTTTATTATGATAGTGTTATTATACATTTATATGAATGTGTTGTTTGTATACGTATGATTAGTAAAATTTATTAACTAAAGCCATTTTCGCCAAGTTCTTGTGTAGTGCTTACTCTATTTCTTTGCAAATACGAATAAAACTATGTAAAGTTAACTTAGTTATAAGAGTTTTTGTACTTGGACTAGTAGAGATTTCACTCTTTACATATTTGTAGTGGTTAGAACTAGAATTGGGACATTAGAGCATAAAGTGTGGTGAAGTAGTTATGCTTTGTCAATATAAACAATCTTTAATGATAGTGTTATTATACATTTATATGATTGTGTTGTTTGTATGTGTGATTAGTAAAATTAATTACGAAATTAGAGGATCGAGAACGATTAGAGCATCGAAGAGTTGGAAAGAAAAAGCCAACGTACGGTAGTCCACCTCGTTGGATATCTACCATGCTTCATACACATTTTTGTATTGCATTTTTTTGAAAGTTTTTAATTTAACATTATTAACCAAAAACCACCTATTTATTAATCAAGACACCAATTCGACCCTTTCATCATTACGATGACCATTCACGTCTTACTAATATGTCTCTATAGCCTTCACATTTGGAGACGTATGCAATATGCCTTTGTAGTCTTAACGTCCTAGACATTATATGTTTTGGATTTTTTTCAGCATTTATCATTAAAATTTGGTTATATTGAAATCTGGTTATAGAAGAATCATTGAAATTGCAACTTTTCATTTCTGAATTTGCATTTTTATTGAAGAAATGGATTCTTCAAAAACCACTATTGCACCTAGATTGTGCAATCTCAACAATTAATATATTTGATTCCAATATTTTTTTAAAATTTTTAATTATCATTAAAATCTGGTTATGTTGAAATCTGGTTATAGAAGAATTATTGGAATTGCAATTTTTCATTTCTGAATTTGCATTTTTGTTGAAGAAATGGATTCTGCAAAAACCACTATTTCACCTGGATTGTGAAATATCAACAATTAATATATTTGATTCCAATAATTTTTTAAAATTTTTAATCATCCTTAAAATCTGGTTATAGAAGAATTATTGGAAATGCAATTTTTCATTTCTGAATTTGCATTTTTATTGAAGAAATGGATTATGCAAAAACCACTATTACACCTGGATTGTGCAATCTCAACAATTAATATATTTTATTCCAATAATTTTTTAAACAAAATTGATCGAAAAATATGACTAGAAAAAGTCCCAATCCTCACATGTTTGGACCACTCTCCAAATAATAATTCTTCTTTCAGAATTTCTTTTGTTTTCACAATATTTTTAGCATTTTCGGAGCTGTGCACAGTTCCAGCTTTGGGCGGCTTCTCCTTGTTCAGTGAACTTAAAGTTTAGTGTCCACGTTGATTGTGAAAAGAATCTTCCGGGAGGATACGTAGGATAAGCTGGGATTCAAACCCTGGACTATATTCTTAATATGCTCAAATTTCAGTCAGGACTCAGATTCCTCTTTGCAGCCGTGGTGATTCAAACCTGGGTTTGCACAGATGGAGGTGAAACCCGTTTTCATGTGCAGAGGGGAATTGATCCCCGGATTGCTTAGCTTAGACTCCCGACCAATGGCTAATGTTTGTTGGAATAATGATTTATTTATCATATTCTAGATGTAATTGTTTTTAGTATTATTGTTATTTGTAATGTGTGTTGGAATAATGATTCATTTATCATATTCTAGACGTAATTGTTTTTAGTATTATTGTTATTTGTAATGTGTGTTGGAATAATGATTCATTTATCATATTCTAGATATAATTGTTTTTAGTATTATTGTTATTTGTTATATCTAGAATAAGAAATATATTTGAGAGATTCATGGAGAGATTGTAGAAGAAGATGATTTCCCATAACATTTTCTTTCATTGTATTTATTCATGTTTTGGTAATGAAAAAGTTTGAGCTTAGTGTTCATTGTTATTGTTTAATTGCTCCATTGTTATGCTGGTGTATTTTCATCATTTGGTATCAAAGCGAGAGAGGGCAACGTGAGCCTTATAGGGTGACTTGCATTTTCGCATTGAGGAGCTGAGAGTTATTTGGCGCATGGAGCACAAGTGTGCCTAGATCCCGAGCAGAGGATCCCATAGATCTATTTCCCGCTATGAGGACGTAGAGTACAATCCTACCCATCGTTTGGCACAACCGTGAAGGTAGAAATAGCTGTCAGGGCCAACGCGGAGGACGTCGTAGCAAAGCAGAGGAGTCTATACTTGGAAATAATGGAGTAAAAGTCACTTCTAAGAGTCAGTTATAAGAGTCAATTCGTAGTTGAAATCTACTTCACTGTCTGTAGAGTCTAGTTGTTTATGGTTTGCATGTAATCGACTAAGTAGGTTAGTTTCCTATATAATTATGTAATCCGTCTTCATTCAATAAGAGAAGTGAGCGTAGCCTCCCTTGTGTGTGTTGTTTTCTCATATTTTAACTTGGTATCAGAGCCACGGGAGTAAGGTGCGGAAAATTCTAGAGGTTCGTAGGTCCCTCCTCTAGAAGGGTGCGGCGGCATACTACTCGCCCTTTCCGCACAGCTGAAAAACTAAAATTTCCGCAGTCCAACTGAAATTACAGTGCGGAAATTGTTAAATATTTCCGCACCCAAGTAACTCGTGAGGTGCAGACTCCCCGCAGTCTACTGTAGCGTGAGGTGCGGAAACATTTGTGTTTGCGCAGGCCGTGAGCAAATCTGAGTTTTTGTTGAGCGTGAGGCAGATCCACCACTTGCAAAATCTGCATGAGCTTTGAGCGTGGAGGTGAGCAAGTTTTTGATGCACGTGGAGGTAGCGTGGAGGTGGATGCGTGCATGATTTAAGCTGAGAACAAAGATTGAGACAGATCGGTGGTATCCGAAGGCAGAGCGACAAAAAGTTGCATATCCTTGGTGATTCACTTGCAGAGACTATCTTGCAGCGATGGCGAATCCGCTGGCGGAGACCTACCTCAGCGAAGCCAACAAGTTAGATGGGACGAATTTCATTAACTGGAAATTCAAAATGCAGAGGCTCATGGAAAGTTGTGGTGTCTGGAACATTGTGAAGGGAACTGAAGTGAAACCTGATGCGGCTGCAGGTGCGACAGCAACACAGATCCAAGATTGGGAGAAGCGCGAAAGAAAGACAAAGGGATTGTTGCGCATGTCTGTTAAAGATAACATAATTCCACATATTAGAGAAGCTACAACTTCTATTGAAACCTGGACAACGCTTAAAGCATTGTATGAAACTAGCAACACAAATAACATTTTGTTCCTGAAAACTAAATTGTTAGGCATTAAGATGGATGGAAATGAATCTGTTAGTTCATTTTTGGGTCGTATTAAAGAGGTGAAAGACAAGCTAGTAAATATAGAGTGATCTGGTCACTATTACCTTAAATGGTATGCTAGAAGATTATCAGATGTTCATAACAGGTCTCACAGCAAGGGAGAAACCTCCTACGTTTGAAGAACTGACATGTATTTTGCTGCAAGAGGAAGAGAGGCGTGGGAATCTAAAGCCTCGCAATACAGATTTGGCACTGTGGTCAAATAAGAGATCCTCGAGAGGGAGATCAGGAGAAAGAGACAGAGGAGGCAGTTCATCGCAGAGAGGCAGTGCATGGCAGAGTGGCAGTTCATCGCAGAGAAGACAATCTCCAAGGCCGAATCAAGGTATGCAATCTAATAGAATTGAGTCAAAGAGTTGTTTTTATTGTGGTTGACTTTGACATATTGTTAGAGACTGTCATAAGAAAAAGAGTGATGAGGCTAGGAATAAACCTAGGACACATTTAGGTCATTATGTAGAAAAATCCTCAAATCATGATCTCAGATTATTCATTACTAGTGATGATATTGATGAACCCCCAAGTTTTGATTCACGAGATCTTAGGTTGTTTGTGTCTAACACTGCTTTATCTGCTGAAACAGATGATTTCGATGCTTGGTTTGTGGATTTCGGAGCATCAGTGCATATGACATGCAATAAGTTGTGGTATACTAATTTTAAAGAAACACATAATGGAGCCAGCATATATCTTGGAGATGACCGCGCTCATTAGATCAAGGGATATGGAGACATTCCTGTGACATTGTCGAATGGTATTGTTTGTCACATTCGCAATGTTGTTTATGTACCAGGGATAAAGAAAAATTTGATCTCTATTTCCACCATCACAGATCAAAACTTGAAGGTTGAATTCTTCAAGAATTATTGCATAGTGAAAGATTTGTTGGACCAATTCAAAACTGTTGCAACGGGAATCAGAGCAGGAGGCCTATACAAACTTGATGTTACCAGCAAAGCACATCACGCACTGACTTCTGCAACTATGCCAACAAAGATTCTTTGGCATCACAGGTATGGACACATCAATCATCCTGATTTATTGTTATTACAGAAAAAGAATATGGTTGAATGATTTCCCATGTTAAAGAATGAGAATGTTGCTTGTGATGGATGTGCATTAGGGAAGATGCACAGAGATGAATTCTCCTCTAATCCTAATAGGAAAAAGAGAGATGTGTTAGATCTTGTGCATACTGATGTTTGTGGGCCTATGCAGACTAGGTCTTTAGGAGGTGCATTTACTTTCTTTTATTTACTGATGTTTGTGGGCCTATGCAGACTGGGTCTTTAGGAGGTGCATTTACTTTCTTTTATTTACCGATGATTGCGCGAGATACACATGGGTTTACTTCCTTGGAAGAAAAAGTGATGTTTTAGAGTACTTTAAGGAATTCAGAACCATGGCGGAAAAGCAGACAGGAAAATCCATCAAAATCCTCCGTTTATATCAAGGGGGAGAGTATAAATCAGGGGACTTCAACAAATATTGCAAAGATCATGGAATAGTACAACAGTTTACAATACCTCACACTCCACAGCAGAACGAAGTCGTTGAAAGGAAAAACAAAACTCTGGTAGAATGTGCACGCAGTATGATGAAAGGTAAGAATCTCTCAAATGCATTTTGGGCTGAAGCCATAAACACTACAATTTATTTAAAGAATAGAAATCCAACAAGGTGTCCTGATAATGTTACTCCTTTCGAAGCCTTGTATGGTTCCAAACATGTAGTTCATAATTTGAAAGTATTTCAGTGTAAGGTTTTTTCTCATATTCCAAAGGAGAATAGGAAGAAATTGGATGTTAAATCCATTAAATGTATTTTCATTGGGTACTATTCTGAATTCAAAGCATACAAATTGTTTGATCCATCTACTCACAAAGTATTTTCAAGCAGAGATGTACTTTTCCATGAGCAGGAAACAGAAAATCATGACGACATCAGTCATGAGGAATGGCATAGACTTCTTGATGAAGGAGTTAAAGAAGAGCGGCAGCAACAGCAACAACCACAACCGCATCGACAGCAGCAGCAAGAAGGACTCAGTGATATGGACAATTCAAGCAGCCACAGTTCACCTAGAGGCGAAGATAATCAGTTGAGAAGATCTTCACGACAGGTTCGGCTCCCTGAGAGGTATAAAAACTATGCCCTAATGAGTAGCATTTCAAATGTCATAGAACCCATGAGTTTTGATGAAGCAAATGAACATGATGAATGGCGAAATGCAATGGAGGAAGAATATGAATCTATAATGAAAAACAATACTTGGGAATTGACTGAATTGCTTAAACATAATAAGCCCATTGAATGCAAATGGATATACAAACCCAAGTTTAAATCATATGGTAGTATAGACAAATATAAGGCTAGACTAGTGGAAAAGGGGTATTCACAAACAGAGGGTATTGATTATGCTGAAACATTTGCACCAATAGCTAAATTGAATACTATCAGATTGTTAATTGATTTAGCTACAAAGTATCATTGGAAGCTACACCAGTTAGATGTTAAATCTGCATTTTTGAATGGTGACTTAAAGGAGGAGGTTTACCTTACTCAAACTAAAGGGTTTGTAGAAAAAGGGCAAGAACACTTAGTGTGTAAGTTAAAGAAAACATTGTATGGACTAAAACAGACACCTAGGTCATGGTATGAGAAGATAGACTCTTTCTTTCTTCAACAAGGTTTTATGAGGAGCAAAAGTGATCCAAATCTGTATACCAAATTTGATGAGCAGGGGTATATAGTATTGATTTCCTTATATGTTGATGATTTGATAATTACAGGAAATGCAGAGAAATTAATTGATGAAATCAAGGGGTAGTTGTCACAGGTATTTGAAATGAAAGATCTTGGTGAGTTACATTATTGCCTAGGTCTTGAAGTTTTGAGAAATGCAGGCCAAACTTTTTTTTGTCAGAGTAGGTACTTAAGAGATTTAAAATGGATCAGTGTAAGTCTTCTATTGTTCCCATGCAACAGCATGTGAAACTTTCTTGTGATGATGGTTCGAAGGAGGTGAATGGTACTATGTATAGACAGATGGTGGGTAGTTTGAATTATCTCCCCACAACCAGACCTGATATTGCATATTATGTGAGTGTGTTAAGTCAGTTTATGGCGAAACCTCATGAAAGCCATTGGAATGCAGCAAAGGTAGTACTCAAGTATCGAAAAGGAACACTTGATTATGATATTAAATATATTGATGCATCTGATGTTGAGTTGACAGGTTACTCAGATTTTGATTGGGTTGGCAATCTGGATGATCGAAGATCAACCACTGGATATGCGTTTGGCATTGAATCCGAGGTTGTTTCATGGAGCAGTAAAAAACAACCTACTGTATCTTTGTCTTCTACTGAAGCAGAATATAAAGTCTTGTGTGCAGCAACTTGTGAATCTGTTTGGTTAAGAAGACTTCTTCAAGATGTTAGAAAAGAACGAAAGGAACCTACGATGATCAAATGTGATAATCAAAGTTCAATCAATCTTGCAAAGAATCCGATTTTTCATGCAAGGACAAAGCATGTTGAAGCTAAGTTTAATTTTGTTAGAGAAAAGTTGCAGTGAAATGAAATAGCTCGTGTATTGTAATACTAGTGAAAATGTTGTTGATATTTTCACTAAGCCTCTTGGAAAGATTAAGTTTGAGCTGTTTAGAGTGATGTTAGGTGTAGAAGTCAATCCATTCTCCATTAAGGGGGAGAATTGGAAGTAATGGAGTAAGAGTTTGTTCTAAGAGTACGTTCGTAGTTGAAGTCTACTTCACTGTCTGTAGAGTCTAGTTGTCTATGGTTTGCATGTAACCGACTAAGTAGGTTAGTTTCCTATATAATTATGTAATCCGTCTTAATTCAATAAGAGAAGTGAGCATAGCCTCACCTGTGTGTGTTGTTTTCTCATATTTTAACTTATATATCTTTGCACGTGAAGGACGATCCGACGGGGAGCAAAACATGGTGCAACGTCTACTGGTGTGAGTGGTAGAACTTTGCATGGAGCTTGGACTTGCAAATGAGCGTGTGAATGTGGTGGATTGAGCAATCTGGTACCAGTGCATCGAGCAGCGATCGCGATCTCATCGGCCTCCAGAAGGCCATACAATGTCTACCCATATCCCTACTGATGTGTTTCAAGATTGTGTGACGTGTGCGTTGGTCAAGAAATGTTACAGCGTAAGTTCTTGAAGTTCCATTCCTTCTTATCAACAGTATTTTTTTTAATGGCGATGAAGATTTTTACATAGCTCAAATGTTTGTATGGATTATGACAAAGCTTATGTTTTAAAGAGGTGATGTTATATAAAAAAAACACATTGTGATTTGGGTCAAAAACGTGCTCTTTTCTGATTTGGTATCCAACAAAGAGATAATAGGTGGATGGTTGTATATGAGAGAGATTTAGTGCTCTATGTTTATGAGAGAATAAATGTGTTTTTTGTTAGTGAAATGAGATATAAGAAGTGTTGGTTGTAATCTTTTGGAAGAATTGAGGTTTTAGCTCTTCATTGTACTCAAACATTAATAAAAAAATTATTTTTGGTGGTGGTTGAGTCCCGATTTTTTTGGGACATTGGTTCTCGTCCCCAACGAAGTGGAACACTTTGTGTTGTTTTTGCGTATTCTCTCTTATTCTCTCTCGTTCTTATGTATGTTTCATGGCGACAAGCAATATTGTGTTGCCTAAACTTGTTGGCACAAATTATTTCTATTGGAGCAAGCAATATTGTGTTGCCTAAACTTGTTGGCACAAATTATTTCTATTGGAGCAAACGCATGCAACCTATATTCATCACTAAAGATTTATGGGAGCTTGTAATTGATGGTTATACTATGCATTTTGCTGATGAATTCAAAACATTAAGTGATGATGACAAGAAAGTTTTAAATAAAATTATTAAGAAAGATAATGAAGCATTTTCACTTATAGGGAGCGCAGTTGAAGAATCTATATTTACAAGAATTAATGCTGCATAATCATCTAAGCAAGCTTGGGATATTTTAAAGAATACATATGAAGGTGTGCTTGTAGCTAAATTGCAAACACTAAGGAGAAATTTTGAAAATGCCAACATGCAAAGTAATGAATATATTCATGATTACATCACAAAGATGCAAGATTTTGTTAATCAAATGAGGTCCTTAGGTGAAGATGTTCTAGAAAGGAGACTAATTGAGAAGATTTTAAGAAGTGTTTTGTCCAAGTTTCAGATGGTCACCACTAATATTATGGTTTCCAAAGATTTAAATACAATGAAGATTGATGAATTAAGTGGACTTTTGCTAACTGTTGAAAAAAATCAACCAACTGGAGAAGTGGAGCATGCTTTTTCTACAAGGCATAGAGGAAGAGGTAGAAATCAATATTAGAATCAGAATTATAATAGAAATCCACAACAATCACAGAATTATCAAGGAAATGCATTTAGAGGAAGAGGAAGAAGTCCAAGTCCATTTAGAGGAAGTTCAAATCAATTCAGAGGACGAAGTAGAGACGGTTTTCATGGAAGAGGAAGAGGAAGAGAAGGATCTCAAGAACGACAAGGCCCACAGTGTCATTATTGTCATAAATATGGTCATCTTGAAAGAAATTGTTACGCAAAAATGAGAGCTATGGGAAACAAAGGTGCTAATACAGTTGTAGAAGAAACCAGAGATGAGAAGCTATTCATATCAAGTTTTATGGCACATAATGAAGAAAGTGAAGCATGGTATATTGATTCGGGATGCTCAACTCATATGACATCTCAAAAGGAGTTGTTTACTAGAATTAATAACAATTATTATGGAAAAGTTGTATTTGGTGATGATAGAGTTTCAGAAGCTAAAGGAAAAGGCACAGTTGCAATTCCATCATTGCATGGAAAGAAGTTTATTGATGACACATTGTTGACACCAACATTGAAGAAGAACCTACTTTCTGGAGGATAGATGATGGAGCAGAACTAAGTTAGTGTTTGATAACAATGAATGTTTAATCATGGATAAGTTGAATCATAATGCAGTTGTGGCAAAATGAGAAATGATTGAAGATAGAATTTTCAAACTTTCTTTTGATTCAAGCAATTCACAAAGTTTGAATGCAACAAAAGAGATGAACAAGAAGATTTGGCATTTAAGAACGGAACATTTGAATTTTCCGAGTTTGGTGTTGTTTCGAAAGCAGAATATGGTGAATGGTCTTTCTTATATCAAGAATGATGATGAATTGTGTGAAGGATGAATTTTTGGGAAACAACACAGAGAAAGTTTCTCAAATAGAACTTGGAAGGCTAGTGACCATCTAGCGTTGGTGCATTCAGATTTGTGTGGTCCAACGGAGACAATGTCTTTTGGAAAGGCTCGTTATTTTCTCACTTTCATTGATGATTTTTTAAAGAAGACTTGGATGTATTTTTTGCAGTTGAAATCTAAAGTGTTTTCTCATTTTCTTGAGTTCAAGGCATTGGTTGAAAAGCAAAGTGGTTTCAAGATTCTCACCCTAAGAACAGACACTGAGGGAGAATACAGGTCAAATGAATTCTTGAATTATTGTAGGAAGAATGGTATAAAGCGAGAGTTTACCAATTTCTACTCTCCTCAATAGAATGGAGTGGCGGAGAGGAAAAACAAAACCATAGTTGAGATGGCTAGGAGCATGTTAAAGGCTAAGCCACTTGGTAATGAATTTTGGGTTGAAGCAGTACACACATCAATATACATTCCTAATAGATGTCCTACGAAGGCAGTGTTGAATTTGACTCATGAAGAAGCATGGTCAGGACATAAACCAAGTGTTGCACATATGAAAGTTTTTTGGTGTATTGCATATGCACATGTTCCGAAGGAAAAGAGAAGCAAATTGGATGATAAAAGTGTTGGATGATAAAAGTGTGAAGTGTATTTTCATTGGTTACAGTAATGAAACAAGAAGTTACAGGTCGTTTGATCCTCAAGCAAAGATGTTGTATTTGATGAGCAAGCAATTTATCAGTCAGAACTTGTATAGTTGAAATTAAAAGAAGATACAGTTACTATTGATGGTGAATCACATTCCAAGTCAGTAAAGGAAGATGAAGTTAAGAAGAAACCTAAGTGGTTTGAAAGAAGTCATACTGAAAGAAATATGTTAGATAGAAATTTTGAAAGGAGTACCAGATCCCAAAGTAATCTTGTGAATTATGCACTTATGACAAAGGTAATGAAGATGGATGAACCACAAACTTATGCAGAAGCATCAAGAAAGAAAGAATGGAATAAAGCTATGGAAGCAGAGTTGAATGCTTTAGTGAGAAATGATACATGGAATCTGGTGAACTTACCAAAAGGTAAAGAGGTGATTGGTACTAAATGGGTTTATAAAACTAAGTATAAATCATATGGCACAATTGATAAGTATAAGGCTCGTTTAGTTGCAAAAGGTTATGCACAGAGAGAAGGCATTGATTATACTGAGACATTTGCCCCAGTGGAAAAGATGGGTACAATCAAGATGGTTCTTGCATTAACTGCTCAGTATAAGTGGACAATTTTCAAATGGATGTTAAATCAACTTTCTTGAATGGTTATGTGGATGAAGAAATTTATGTGTGGCAGCATAAAGGTATTGAAGTTCCAAGTAAAGAAGATAAAGTTTATAGGTTGAAGAAGGCATTATATGGTCTTAAACAAGCCCCAAGATCTTGGTATTCAATAATTGATAAATACTTCCAGGATCATGGTTTAATCAAAAGTTTATTTGAACCCAATCTTTATATTCTTCAATCAAGTCAGGTCATTCTGATTGTTGCACTTTATGTTGTTGATTTGATCTAGACAGGGAACATTGCTGAGTTATTTCAAAAGTTTAAATCACACATAATTGTTGAGTTTGATATGACAGATCTTGGAGAGTTACATTATATATTGGGAATTGAAGTTTGGCAGAAAGAAGATGGCATTTTGATGTCACAAGGCAAGTATACTTTCGATATTTTGAAGAAGTTCAGAATGATGAGTTGCAAGCTAGCAACAACTCCTTTGGAAGTTGGGTTGAAGTTATACGAACATCATGACTCCAAATCAGTTGATATTACTTTGTATCGTCAATTGGTTGGAAGTTTGATCTACTTAACTACAACTCACCGGATATATCTTTTGCAGTGAGTATGGTATTTAGATTCATGTCAAACCCCAAGGAAATGCATTGGAAAGTAAATAAGAGGATTTTGAGATATCTGCGTGGTACAATTGGTTATGGTTTGATATACAGATCTACAAAAGATCTCAAGCTTATTGGTTACACAGATTCAGATTGGGCAGGTTGCATGGATGACAGAAAATCAACTTCAGGATATTCATTCAGCATGGGTTCAGCAACAGTGGCTTGGAGCACTAAAAAGCAACCTACAGTTTCTCTCTCCACAACAAAAGCAAAGTATAAAACAGTAGCGACAACGACGTGTGAAGCAGTTTGGTTGAGAAAAATTTTGGAGGATCTTCATGAGCAGCGGGAACAGCCTATTCAGTTGATATATGATAATCAAAGCGCTATTCAGATGACCAAAAATCCAGTGTTTCATAAGAAGACTTAGCATATTGATATCCAATATCATTTTGTTCGAGATTTAGTTCAGCACGGTGTGGTCGAGATCATTTATTGCAGAAGAGACCTTCAAGTAGATGATATTTTCACCAAAGCACTATCAAAGAAAAAGTTTTGCAAATTCAAAGATGATCTTAGAATATTTCCAAATGATAATTATGGGGGAGAAATGTTGGAATAATGATTCATTTATCATATTCTAGATGTAATTGTTTTTAGTATTAAATTGTTATTTGTTATGTCTAGAAAGTATAATTAAGGTTAGGAAATATAATTGAGAGATTCATGAAGAGATTATTGGAAAGATTGTTAAGAGATTGTAGAAGAAGATGATTTCCCGTAACATCTTCTCTCATTGTATTTATTCATGTTTTGGTAATGAGAAAGTTTGAGCTGAGTGCTCATTGTTATTGTTAAATTGCTCCATTATTATGCTGGTGTATTTTCTTCAATGTGAAACCGGCAGTTGTCTCGTGCGGATCGACAAGGCAGTGGCGAAAAACATCCCATCCATGTACATAGATACCACAAAGAAATGCCTTCGGCATCTTCAACGTAATCAGTGTGTTGCGGGGTGCATATTGTTTGCCATGAATCTTATTGTAAAAGGGGCAGTGCCATCAGCAAATAATGAGAATGTAACGAAAAAGCACTGTTACCAGAAAAGACAAACGTTGTGGTACAAGAAAGAACAATGTCACGGCAGTCTTAATTAGTCTGTTGTTACACAGTGCATATTGTTTATTGTTGCAAGTTGCATATTGTTTTGATTGCCATGAGCTTATCGGATATTGTTTGCAATGAGCTTACCGTAAAAGGGACACAGTACCATCAACAAATAATGAGAAAGCACCATATTGTTTATTTAATTAGTCTGTTGTTACACAGTGCATATTGTTTATTGTTGCAAGTTGCATATTGTTTTGATTGCCATGAGCTTATCGGATATTGTTTGCAATGAGCTTACCGTAAAAGGGACACAGTACCATCAACAAATAATGAGAAAGCACCATATTGTTTATTTAATTAGTCTGTTGTTACACAGTGCATATTGTTTATTGTTGCAAGTTGCATATTGTTTTGATTGCCATGAGCTTATCGGATATTGTTTGCAATGAGCTTACCGTAAAAGGGACACAGTACCATCAACAAATAATGAGAAAGCACCATATTGTTTATTTTTGCAAGGTGCATATTGTTTATTGTTTGCCATGAGCTTGAGCTTATTGTAAAAGGGACACAGTATCATCAACAAATAATGAGAATGTACCGGTACCAGAAAGGACAAAGGTTGTGGTACCAGAAGGAACCATGAGTGGAATAAGAAAATGACTGGAAAAGAATGGCTGTCTTGATTGTCCTGATTATACATTTCATGGAAGCACCCAAAAAACATCCAGGATAGGATATATGCTGCATATGACGTCATTAATGAAACTACTACACAATATTTATCAGCCAATAATCTAACTATAAATGCCCGAGTACAAAAACGGCTGGAATTTAGGTTTCAATAGATTCATCAATAAATTAAATATCAGCCATGAATTACACAAATGCAAACACAATGACCAAAATGATAAACCGGCCGTTGACAGCCAATCCAACCCATAAGTGAGGCAACAATACTATCTGAATAATAAACACAATTATGAATGGTTTCCAACAGTTGATGCATATAAATGGTTGGATTTTATACAATAGATAGAGTATACCATTTCTGCACTGAAGATCTGACTGCAATGGTAGTGTTATCGAGATCAATTTCACAGTGTCATAAGACCAATTACGCATTAAAACTAAGTTGAAAATACCTATGCTCTCATACACCATGTGGGATCTCAAAATTACAAAATGCAAACAAAAGGAACACAGAAAATAGATTGGTCATTGTAAAAGTGCAGTTTGCTTTCCAAACCTAATGTACATTAACTAGCTGTATGAACAATAACAGGAAGGTGAGTGGCCAGCACAAATTTTGCCCAAATTTAGGATGGCCCGCTGCATCAATACAGTGATATTCCATGCAGTGATTGTCGTTCTTAATTTAATCTTCATCGGAACTTTCATAAGCCAAGCCTAACAAACTACCACTGGTTTCTTCTTTTAATTTCTCCACAGAACTTGCTTGTTTTGTTGAATCTTCTTCTGAACTATGGCTCTCAATAATCACATTAGTAGTGCCACTTGTTGCTTCTGCAGTTTGACTTCCATTTGAAATATTTGACGAGGGACAAGATGTGGCTCTTATTGCCTCTGTTCGAATTCCATCTGAAAAGTCAGATGAAATACCAGAGACACGCTGTCTCTTAGGTTTTATCTCTAAAATGTTCTTTAGAAGCACTTGTTGCCTGCAATAACACAGGTAGATAAAACAATATTTGATGATTTTCTTTTACAAGTCATAGAACAATGTAAGAAATCCCTTAGCCGAGCTTCATAATTGAAAGCATGACAGCAATGACTTCTATAGCATCAATAAAAAGCCTTTATACCAGCATGAGCTTTACACTAGAAGAAGGGCTTAAGAGAGAACTTAAGTCAAGACTAGGGAAAGAAATATCGGATCAAACTTAAAATTTTAGTAGTAAAATCAAGTTACACATCTACACATTGCCAGTAGGGTTTTTCAGAGGGCTTGAAAAAACTTGTTTCCATAAATTGGATATCCTTGACAAAAGTATTTTAAAATGGTTGATCCTTTCAATATGAGCTATCAAAATATCACTAGTCACCTCAAATCACTAGAACTCAGTAAATTTTTCATTGAAACACTACATAAAAATTATTATTTATTTAGTTACCAATTAAGAATATCTCCATACACTAAGTAAGAAAACACCTTTATCTCTCCCAAGGATGATTCATATAATTGCAACTGTAGAACTTTGGCATTTGCTTGGTATGCAAAATTTTAAACTTCAAAGTTTGAAAATGAAAGGGGTGTTGATGTATTAGCATTGGACAGGTATTTCCGCATAGGCTCGGTGTCCAGCATGCGGAAATTGTCCTTGTAACCTCTCAAAAAACTTTAGGAAGTTCACTTTATGAGCCATTAATTAAAGTGAACGCTCTTTTAATTAATTAAGTTAAATACCTAAGTTTACTTGGCATTAATAACTCAAGTGAGTTGATTAAGTCCTAGCTGTCAAATCTAAAGTGAACGTGAGATTAGATCTCAGTCGTTGATCATTTTAGAAGATTTCGGGTTTTGGACTTAGGGTTAACTCAATGTAATAAAAGGCAGCCTAAGTGAGAGGAGACACACTGATGGTACACAAAGAGTGAGTGGGCACTCAGGTGTGCAGGGGCAGGGGCCAACGAAAGGGTGCAATGGGGCAGCGAGGAAGATAGCAGTCATGTTGGTTAGGCTATCACTGCATTTGTATTTCCTTAGAAGGGCAATTATCCCAAGACAAGAGCCCTGATTTTATTTAATAAAATTATCACAGATCTGGTTTACCTGCAAGGATTTTTCCAGGGATTATTTATCTAGAAATATCTCGTGCAAATGTGTTTGGATTCTATTTTAATGCTTCCACTAATTTATCGTTGAGTAACCTAACTGTGCTTTAATTCAATAAACGTGTTTTATTCGGAATTAACTACCAAGTGCTAGGTTCAGGTAAATTTCAACATGGTATCAGAGCCAAGACTCTGAAGAAGCCAAATTTGCGCAAGATCGAATTCCTACAGCAGGAATTTTTTTTTAAATTTCTGCAGGATGGGTAAATTAAATTTTAAAAGAAGTGTAATGTACGGCTACAGTCGTACGAGTTGTACAGCGTACGACCGGTTTAGCTAAGACCCGTCGAGAGCTTGTTGGGCAGTCTGCAAATCAGATCAGGCTATTGAAGCCACGGATCAGGGGTGTTGGAGAATGTGACCACGGGCTGAGAAAAATCGTGAGTGACAGCAGACAAATTCATGGAGTTGTACGGGCTAGAGTGGATCGGCCGCTATGATAGTCTTAGAGGATCCGCTGAGTCATAGGGAGCAGACATGGTCAAGCAACGCTGCAGATCGGACGAGTAAGGATCGAATAGCAACAAGGCGACCATGGAGTGAACGCTGAGGTGCGGCTGGTAAAGGAGCCATGTAGGTTGGAGGTCCGACTGCGATGGAAGAGTAGATGCAGGCTGGAGTAAGTCCGTGAGGGAGCTGAGACAGAGCGTGGAGTGTGCAGAGGAGCAGCCGCCAAAAGGAAAGCGGTTGTTGGCCGCCTATCACAGCCGCCAACCGCAGGGAGATTACATGGATCGTGCAGGTCACGAGCGAATAAGGTAAGCAACCACCAACAAACTGTGGACGCGAGCTGCATGTGAGCAATGCAGTTGGGTTGTTGAGGAGTGACGGGCTGAGCAATAGAGTTGCAGAGAGATTGGGCATGCAGAGTGTGAGTCGGGTAACAAGTCGCGGTGAAAATTTGTTGGGAGGACGACTGGGAGTTGGCAGAGCCTGTTGACAGAGGAGAAGGGGACGGCTGATGTCCAGTGTGGTCGTGGAAGCAGCCGCGGGCTGCTAGGAAACTAGCGGAAGAGACAAAAATCAGTTGGCAGTCGCTAGGAAGCAGTCAGCTAGCAGAGCCACCAGGGTCACCAGCCAATCGTCAACCAGCCAAAGAGGCCGCAGAACTTCCCAGCAACAAATCGCAAGGACCGGGAAACCCAGGTCAGCCCCTGGGAAACGGGCAGAAGTCCTAAGCAGTGAACATAAGTCCCGGGCAGAAGCAGGAGGTTGTGGGCAACCCCGCAGCCTCGCGCAGGAATCCAGGAAGCGGGCAGCAGGCTCGAGCAGCGAGCAACAGGTCTTCAAATAAGGGTCCAGGCGAGATGGCCAGGATAGCTTTCGTGTCAAAGGGAGCAGTCGATCAAGTGGATTGGAGAGCAACCATGGTTGCGGACATGATAGTGAAAATAGAGACACTTTCAAAGAATGGAAGTACCTTCCTCGCTAAGAGGAAATGTTGATGTATTAGCATCAGATAGGTACTTCCACATAGGCTCGATGTCTAGCATGTGGAAGTCGTCCTTGTAACCTCTCAGAAAACTTTAGGAAGTTCACTTTATGAGTCATTAATTAAAGTGAACGTTCTTTTAATAAATTATGTTAAAAGCCTAAGTTTACTTGGCATTAGTAACTTAAGTGAGTTGATTAATTCCTATCCATTAGATCTAAAGTGAACGTGAGATTAGATCTTAGTCGTTGATCACTTTAGAAGATCTAGGGTTTTGGACTCAGGGTTAACTCAATTTAATAAACGGTAGCTTAAGTGAGAGGAGGAGACACAGTGATGGTACGTACACAAAGAGTGAGTGAGCACTCAGGTGTGCAGGGGCAGGGGCCAAGGAAAGGGTGCAATGAAGCAGCGAGGGAGATAGCAGCCAGGTGGGCTAGGCTATCGCTGCATTTGTATTTCCTCGGCAAGGGCCATTATCCCAGGACAGGAGCCCTGATTTTATTTAATAAAATCATCACAGAACAAGTTTTCCCGCAAGGGTTTTTACAGGGGTTATTTACCCAAAAATATCTTGTGCAAATGTGTTTGGTTTCTGTTTTAATGTGTCTGCTAACTTATCGTTGAGTAACCTAGTTGTGCTTTAATTCAATAAACGTGTTTTATTCAAAATTAACTGCCAGGTGCTAGGTTCAGGTAAATTTCAATAAGGGGACCATAAAATATTTAATCATTTTTCATTTGTATATTTACCAAGATCCATACAAAAAAGAGGTATAGTAGTAAAATAATAAAAGCAGGAAATAATAATGAAAAGGAGATTTATCAGTGTTCCACAAGAACACATCCCCTATGCTCCCTGAACTTGGGAACATCCCCTGCCTTCCCCAATACTTGAGGGTACTCTAGAACACCCCCTATGGGGGCATGTCCTCATAAAAGCACGATAAAAACAACAAAAAACATTTTTTCTTTGATGCAAGGTGAGTCTCACCACCCTNAGTTGCATATTGTTTTGATTGCCATGAGCTTATCGGATATTGTTTGCAATGAGCTTACCGTAAAAGGGACACAGTACCATCAACAAATAATGAGAAAGCACCATATTGTTTATTTTTGCAAGGTGCATATTGTTTATTGTTTGCCATGAGCTTGAGCTTATTGTAAAAGGGACACAGTATCATCAACAAATAATGAGAATGTACCGGTACCAGAAAGGACAAAGGTTGTGGTACCAGAAGGAACCATGAGTGGAATAAGAAAATGACTGGAAAAGAATGGCTGTCTTGATTGTCCTGATTATACATTTCATGGAAGCACCCAAAAAACATCCAGGATAGGATATATGCTGCATATGACGTCATTAATGAAACTACTACACAATATTTATCAGCCAATAATCTAACTATAAATGCCCGAGTACAAAAACGGCTGGAATTTAGGTTTCAATAGATTCATCAATAAATTAAATATCAGCCATGAATTACACAAATGCAAACACAATGACCAAAATGATAAACCGGCCGTTGACAGCCAATCCAACCCATAAGTGAGGCAACAATACTATCTGAATAATAAACACAATTATGAATGGTTTCCAACAGTTGATGCATATAAATGGTTGGATTTTATACAATAGATAGAGTATACCATTTCTGCACTGAAGATCTGACTGCAATGGTAGTGTTATCGAGATCAATTTCACAGTGTCATAAGACCAATTACGCATTAAAACTAAGTTGAAAATACCTATGCTCTCATACACCATGTGGGATCTCAAAATTACAAAATGCAAACAAAAGGAACACAGAAAATAGATTGGTCATTGTAAAAGTGCAGTTTGCTTTCCAAACCTAATGTACATTAACTAGCTGTATGAACAATAACAGGAAGGTGAGTGGCCAGCACAAATTTTGCCCAAATTTAGGATGGCCCGCTGCATCAATACAGTGATATTCCATGCAGTGATTGTCGTTCTTAATTTAATCTTCATCGGAACTTTCATAAGCCAAGCCTAACAAACTACCACTGGTTTCTTCTTTTAATTTCTCCACAGAACTTGCTTGTTTTGTTGAATCTTCTTCTGAACTATGGCTCTCAATAATCACATTAGTAGTGCCACTTGTTGCTTCTGCAGTTTGACTTCCATTTGAAATATTTGACGAGGGACAAGATGTGGCTCTTATTGCCTCTGTTCGAATTCCATCTGAAAAGTCAGATGAAATACCAGAGACACGCTGTCTCTTAGGTTTTATCTCTAAAATGTTCTTTAGAAGCACTTGTTGCCTGCAATAACACAGGTAGATAAAACAATATTTGATGATTTTCTTTTACAAGTCATAGAACAATGTAAGAAATCCCTTAGCCGAGCTTCATAATTGAAAGCATGACAGCAATGACTTCTATAGCATCAATAAAAAGCCTTTATACCAGCATGAGCTTTACACTAGAAGAAGGGCTTAAGAGAGAACTTAAGTCAAGACTAGGGAAAGAAATATCGGATCAAACTTAAAATTTTAGTAGTAAAATCAAGTTACACATCTACACATTGCCAGTAGGGTTTTTCAGAGGGCTTGAAAAAACTTGTTTCCATAAATTGGATATCCTTGACAAAAGTATTTTAAAATGGTTGATCCTTTCAATATGAGCTATCAAAATATCACTAGTCACCTCAAATCACTAGAACTCAGTAAATTTTTCATTGAAACACTACATAAAAATTATTATTTATTTAGTTACCAATTAAGAATATCTCCATACACTAAGTAAGAAAACACCTTTATCTCTCCCAAGGATGATTCATATAATTGCAACTGTAGAACTTTGGCATTTGCTTGGTATGCAAAATTTTAAACTTCAAAGTTTGAAAATGAAAGGGGTGTTGATGTATTAGCATTGGACAGGTATTTCCGCATAGGCTCGGTGTCCAGCATGCGGAAATTGTCCTTGTAACCTCTCAAAAAACTTTAGGAAGTTCACTTTATGAGCCATTAATTAAAGTGAACGCTCTTTTAATTAATTAAGTTAAATACCTAAGTTTACTTGGCATTAATAACTCAAGTGAGTTGATTAAGTCCTAGCTGTCAAATCTAAAGTGAACGTGAGATTAGATCTCAGTCGTTGATCATTTTAGAAGATTTCGGGTTTTGGACTTAGGGTTAACTCAATGTAATAAAAGGCAGCCTAAGTGAGAGGAGACACACTGATGGTACACAAAGAGTGAGTGGGCACTCAGGTGTGCAGGGGCAGGGGCCAACGAAAGGGTGCAATGGGGCAGCGAGGAAGATAGCAGTCATGTTGGTTAGGCTATCACTGCATTTGTATTTCCTTAGAAGGGCAATTATCCCAAGACAAGAGCCCTGATTTTATTTAATAAAATTATCACAGATCTGGTTTACCTGCAAGGATTTTTCCAGGGATTATTTATCTAGAAATATCTCGTGCAAATGTGTTTGGATTCTATTTTAATGCTTCCACTAATTTATCGTTGAGTAACCTAACTGTGCTTTAATTCAATAAACGTGTTTTATTCGGAATTAACTACCAAGTGCTAGGTTCAGGTAAATTTCAACATGGTATCAGAGCCAAGACTCTGAAGAAGCCAAATTTGCGCAAGATCGAATTCCTACAGCAGGAATTTTTTTTTAAATTTCTGCAGGATGGGTAAATTAAATTTTAAAAGAAGTGTAATGTACGGCTACAGTCGTACGAGTTGTACAGCGTACGACCGGTTTAGCTAAGACCCGTCGAGAGCTTGTTGGGCAGTCTGCAAATCAGATCAGGCTATTGAAGCCACGGATCAGGGGTGTTGGAGAATGTGACCACGGGCTGAGAAAAATCGTGAGTGACAGCAGACAAATTCATGGAGTTGTACGGGCTAGAGTGGATCGGCCGCTATGATAGTCTTAGAGGATCCGCTGAGCCATAGGGAGCAGACATGGTCAAGCAACGCTGCAGATCAGACAAGGGTCGAATAGCAACAAGGCTACCATGGAGTGAATGCTGAGGTGCGGCTGGTAAAGGAGCCATGTAGGTTGGAGGTCCGACTGCGATGGAAGAGTAGATGCAGGCTCGAGCAAGTCCGTGAGGGAGCTGAGACAGTGCGTGGAGTGTGCAGAGGAGCAGCCGCCAAAAGGAAAGCGGTTGTTGGCCGCCTATCAAAGCTGCCAACCGCAGGGAGATTACACGGATCGTGCAGGTCACAAGCGAATAAGGTAAGCAACCACCAACAAACTGTGGACGCGAGCTACATGTGAGCAATGCAGTTGGGTTGTTGAGGAGTGACGGGCTGAGCGATAGAGTTGCAGAGAGAATGGGCATGCAGAGTGTGAGTTGGGTAACAAGTCGCGGTGAAAATTTGTTGGGAGGACAACTGGGAGTTGGCAGAGCATGTTGACAGAGGAGAAGGGGACGGCTGATGTCCAATGTGGTCGTGGAAGCAGCCGCAGGCTGCTAGGAAACTAGCGGAAGAGACAAAAATCAGTTGGCAATCGCTGGGAAGCAGTCAGCTAGCAGAGCCACCAGGGTCGCCAGCCAGTCGTCAACCAGCCAAAGAGGCCGCAAAACTTCCCAGCAACAAATCGCAGGGACTGGGAAACCCAGGTCAGCCCCTGGGAAACGGGCAGAAGTCCTAAGCAGTGAACATAAGTCCCGGGCACTGGGCAGGAAGCTTTGGCAGCATGCTGAGATAGTCAGGCAGCACCCAGAAATGCTTTGGGCAGCAGCAGGAGGTTGTGGGCAACCCCGCAGCCTCGCACAGGGGTCCAGGCAACGGGCAGCAAGCTCGAGCAACGAGCAACAGGTCTTCAAATAAGGGTCCAAGCGAGATGGCCAAGATAGCTTTCGTGTCAGAGGGAGCAGTCGATCAAGTGGATTGGAGAGCAACCATGGTTGCGGACATGATAGTGAAAATAGAGACACTTTCAAAGAATGGAAGTACCTTCCTCGCTAAGAGGAAATGTTGATGTATTAGCATCAGATAGGTACTTCCACATAGGCTCGATGTCTAGCATGTGGAAGTCGTCCTTGTAACCTCTCAGAAAACTTTAGGAAGTTCACTTTATGAGTCATTAATTAAAGTGAACGTTCTTTTAATAAATTATGTTAAAAGCCTAAGTTTACTTGGCATTAGTAACTTAAGTGAGTTGATTAATTCCTATCCATTAGATCTAAAGTGAACGTGAGATTAGATCTTAGTCGTTGATCACTTTAGAAGATCTAGGGTTTTGGACTCAGGGTTAACTCAATTTAATAAACGGTAGCTTAAGTGAGAGGAGGAGACACAGTGATGGTACGTACACAAAGAGTGAGTGAGCACTCAGGTGTGCAGGGGCAGGGGCCAAGGAAAGGGTGCAATGAAGCAGCGAGGGAGATAGCAGCCAGGTGGGCTAGGCTATCGCTGCATTTGTATTTCCTCGGCAAGGGCCATTATCCCAGGACAGGAGCCCTGATTTTATTTAATAAAATCATCACAGAACAAGTTTTCCCGCAAGGGTTTTTACAGGGGTTATTTACCCAAAAATATCTTGTGCAAATGTGTTTGGTTTCTGTTTTAATGTGTCTGCTAACTTATCGTTGAGTAACCTAGTTGTGCTTTAATTCAATAAACGTGTTTTATTCAAAATTAACTGCCAGGTGCTAGGTTCAGGTAAATTTCAATAAGGGGACCATAAAATATTTAATCATTTTTCATTTGTATATTTACCAAGATCCATACAAAAAAGAGGTATAGTAGTAAAATAATAAAAGCAGGAAATAATAATGAAAAGGAGATTTATCAGTGTTCCACAAGAACACATCCCCTATGCTCCCTGAACTTGGGAACATCCCCTGCCTTCCCCAATACTTGAGGGTACTCTAGAACACCCCCTATGGGGGCATGTCCTCATAAAAGCACGATAAAAACAACAAAAAACATTTTTTCTTTGATGCAAGGTGAGTCTCACCACCCT
>JZKD02S1670334.1:53053-63334 GCA_000966675.3 Picea glauca
TGTGGTGTTCATTAGTGTTAGCAAAAAGGTTGCAGTCCAAGTTTTATTTAAAGGTAGGAAGCTTTTAATACCTGTGTGGCTCATAACCTTTCCATATCCATACCTTGCCATATCCAACCATGTCCTGGTCTCATACATGACTAGCTTACTGGCATTCATTCCTATACCAAGTTCTTATCTTTTATTTCTTTGGTTATTACCCCATAACCAAATTAACATGACATTCTACTATGTCAGTGTGTGCATTCAAAAGAAAAGAAAAAAAAACTTTCAATTAATACAGGGTTCCAATCTTTACCACATCCAGTGGTATGCATTCAATAATATACTCATGTGATTTTATAAATTAACTCTGGCTCAGGAAATTCTTACCTAAATTCCCTTCAACAATTATGCAATAAGAGTAATAAACTCATACTTACATGACTGCCATTAATAAATTTTATACTACCTAAATGTCTGATGGTAGTAGAAGCTTTCATGCTTCTTTTATCAAACTTATAACCAACACTTTAGCTTCCTGTTGCTTCCTTCCATTTGTAGCAACATCGTCATCAACACTTGCAAACATGCAAGCATTCTCTCTTTATGGCTATCCCAACAAGCCATAACATACTTGCTGCTAGAGTAATTGCAACAACTTCTTTTTCCCTGTATCATTTTTCCTTGTTGATCCCAGAAGTCTTCAATTCTTCCGGATTCTTGAATCTTCATGTGCTCTCACTGTAACCTCTGTGCATGATTATTTTTGACCTGAGCACTTTCTAGTCAAATCACTCTTGGCTGCCTTTGCTTTTCCAACCTAATGCTAAGCTAATATTAACTTTCAACTTTTATTTATTTCCTGGATCCATCTATCCCAACTCATACTTGGATGAATTATAATTCCAAACAAAGCTATTTTATAGACTCTGGATTCTTCAACATCCAGTTACTTTTCAAGATTGAACTTCTTCATCCCTTTCCCGGTCAAGGATCTTAATCTCCTGAGCTGAATTAGCTCTTTCGGGCCTTCAGTAGCCCTTGGAACAAATTACACAGGCCCCTTTTTCTCTTTAGGCGTAGGTCTTATGGAACCTGCGCCCCCCCTTCTTTAGCGCTTTTATAAACTTGAAATCCGGGTGCTAGCTCCTTCCGTTGACCCCTCTTTGCATGTGACCTCGGGCTATGACCCTGGGCTCAACCTCCTGGGCGCTTCACAACTTCAAGACTCTAACCGGGACCAGATCTATGATCCACATCCCCCTTCGCAACCAACGATTGAGGTCTACTTCGAGACTCCGCGCTCCGGAAGTTTCGAATGCTCCAACCTCCACTTTTCCCCGGAGTGCTCTGTACCCAGAGTTCTAGATCTGGCGCCACGCGCCCGTCCAAATCAACGACTTAGGTCCACTTCGGGACTTCGGCGTTCGGGAGTCCCAGACGCTCACACAACCTTTTCTCCCGAAGAACTCCGTACTCGGAGTCCCAGATCAAGCACCACGGGTCCGCTTAAATCAACGACTCAGGTTCATTTCGGGATTTCGACGTTCGGGAGCTTCGGACGTTCCTGCAGCCTTTTCTCCCGAAGTGTTTTCTTTCGGAGTTAAGGTTCGTGCGCCACACGTCCTCCTCGTTCGACGGTGGGGATCCACTTCGGGTGACCCTCTGCTCATCGTTGCTTTCTCCTTGTTTTTGAAGTACGCGATCTGCCGACGCGTGTCCCTCGCAGATCGACAACTATAAATCACTTTGGCTATTCAGGCTTCAGGAGTTTCAACCTCTCCACACTCGCTTTCTCCCGGAGTGCTTTCACCCGAAGTCAACGATCTGTCGACGCGTGTCTCCCATAGATCGATGACTACAAATCACTTTGACTATTCGGGCTTCGGGAGTTTCAACCTCTCCACACTCGCTTTCTTTTGGAGTGCTTTCACCTGAAGTCAACGATCTGTCGACACGTGTCTCCCACAGATCAACGACTACAAATCACTTCGGCTATTCAGGCTTCCGGAGTTTCAACCTCTCCACACTCGCTTTCTCTCTGAGTCCACAGATTTTCGCCACGTGTCCTCCCTCGGGAACTTCCTCCTCTTTCTGAGTGACTATGTGGTTTCCCAGTCTCATTCTTGGTTTTATGTGCCTTGTCATGGACAACTCCCTTACCTTTGTTTGGGCTTCTTCCTCTGCTTCGCTGACTCTGTTTTATGGCCAACTTCTCTTCTGCCTTCAGTGCAATTTGATAAGCATCCTCCACTGTCCTCATTGTCATCATGCCGATTTCATCCTGGATTTCATATCTTAGGCCATCTATATATCTGACAATTTTTTCTTCATCTTTCTCTCTTTACCTCGTCCTGATATTCAGCTTGTAGAACTCCTCTGTATACTCTTTCACTGTCATGCCCTTGTGTCTCAGGTTCTGCAACTTCATGAACATATTTATCTGGTAATCCTTAGGTATGAATTTAGCCTTCAATTTAGCTACCATTATGTCCCAATTCTTTATCTTTTACTTGCCTTTGCTCCTCCTATCAGCCTGCAGTTCATCCCACCACAGTGCTGTATGTCCTTTTAGCTTGGTGATAACATGTCTCACCTTCTTCTCCTCATCATCATCTTCATAATCAAAGTACTTGTCCATGGACCTTATCCAGTCCAACAACTCTTCAACATCCAAATTGCCTTCATACATTGAGATGTCTATCTTTGCTCTAGCTCCCAACTTCACAACAATTTTCAGTAAGCGTTCTTCGGCCGCATCTTCCCTTGCAGCTTCTTCGAACTCTATCTCTTCACTTTCTGCATCACTGACGTCTCCAACATCAGGTGCTCTCCTCTGCGCTGCGTCCATCACCTCCAACCTGGCACAAAGCTTTCTCATTTATCTTTCTACAGTGCAATTGGTTATAGGTGGCTCCACGCGTCTTCTCGACGACATTGTGCTGATGACTGGTTCTCACACACATAGTTCAACCTCAAGTTCATTTTCGGCTACCTGAAAACAAAATCAAGCTCTGATACCACTTGATGTAGACCCCCGAAATTTTTTCACATTCAATCTCTAATGTCAAACAAATAAAACAACAACATACAAAAACATTACCATATATTTTCATCTTAACCTCAAACCTATTAAACAACAAAAGATTTACATATAGTTATTTATTTATTTAATTTCATTTATATTTAATAACTTAGATTTAAAATGCATCTATACCATGTTTATTATACCTAAGAAAAATGAAATACATTATGCAAGATAAAGAAATATCAAAAATGCATTTCTTCTCAACACCTTTTTATGAAATTATGACCTATTCCAACCAAAATTGCTATTTTTTAGCGAATACCTCGGATCATCACATTGAATAATGCCGGGAAAATTCGGATATATAGTTAAAGATCAAATCACAAATCATTTGTTTGAAAAGATTTGTTTTAGATAACACATATTAAACGTCTGCACAAACCCTCTAGGTTAAGATGGTTGTGGGCTACATCATTTATCTATTTTTAAAGAGGCGCTGGGACAAAAGAAAGCCATAAAAGGTCAAGGCAATAAAAATAAAAAGCTCCGAGCGATGGTGCAAGTGCCCAAAAAGGTAGGGATGGACAAGTCGGGGCCGCCATTTTCGGTCACGCGTGCCTTATAAAACAATCTCCCCACCTCCCAATCTCCTATTATTTCCTTTTCCCTTCAACAACAAGACCTATACCTCCGCCTCTTGTCAATTTTAGTCTCCTCCCTTCATCTATTTTTCACACAGAGGACAGTTTGCAACATTCATTCAAGGCCGCCATTATTTTCCATCAATTAAAAAGCAGTAGACGAGAGGAAGAAGAAGAGCAGGAGGAGGAAAAACTATGGGCAAGAAGAAGAGGAAGGCTCCCAAGGTCTGGTGTTATTACTGCGAGCGCGAGTTCGATGACGAAAAGATATTGGTTCAGCACCAGAAGGCCAAACATTTCAAGTGCCATGTCTGCCACAAGAAGTTGTCCACCGCTGGAGGCATGGCCATCCATGTCCTTCAAGTCCATAAGGAGACAGTCACCAAGTAAGTTTTTCTCATTGTTTCATCATTTAAACCTCTCTGTGGGGGTTTTGACGCCTTTCGGTGCATGACTGACATGGGTTTAATATGGGTTTGTTGCTAGTTTTAATTTACGTTAAACCCTTCAAATCGTTATTGCATTTATGTCAGTTCTTTACGCCTCTCAATGGTCAGGGGTTCAATTCGCATGGACTTGCCGCATACCCTATTTGAAATAGTCAGTCGAGTATTTTTTAATGTAATAATAATGACTTCCCTCCGCTTAGGTGGTTCCATCTCCTAGGGATAACTATCCCATCAAAATCACCCACGATCTGTGTCTGGTCTGATCGCTTTTTGAGACATGTCATTTGGATGATTTGGAATGGCACCATGGTGGACGGATGAATACTTTGCCAACCTTACCAGTGAACCAAGGATCGATTGTCGGTTAGGTAGTTTATGCCGTTTCTGCAAACAAACCCTAGTATTATACATTACGGTTAGTAAATAAAATGGCTCAATTTACCTCATCAGTGAACCAAGGTCCCATTGGCAGTGATCCAGTTTTACCTAGTTAATGCTGCTTGCAAACAAGACCCTCGTATTTTATGTAGGCCTGTTACTAAATAAAGACTTCTTGATATCCCCCCAATCTCACGATTGAACCAAGGCCCTGTTGTCAGTGATCTGGTTTTAGGTAGTCAATACTGCTTCTGCAAACAAAACCCTGATACGAGGGTTAGTAAATAAAGCTATGGCTTGCAAGCTGTATCTCTTTGGCTAATAATGTCCAATCTGTACAATGATGAACGGATTTAACTATCAATCTTTACCGATCTGTCAGGCCTTAAGATTATAGTCTGTTATCGATAACTGTGGTCTAGGATTTTGGTTGTAAAGCTACCCTTGGTATTTGATCTTCTGATTGTTGTAGTTTTTCAATCGTGTGGTGTATACCTTGGGTGACGATAGTCCTGTATTCCTTTTCTTATACCTTCTTTTAGCTAGATTCTTAGATCGTTATCTGATTTCGATAGTGTTGCTATAGGAGTTGCTTTTGCACTCTCTTTATGTACCTATACTGGATGTGTTGTTTTTAGTCCCGTTGACCTACTTATTGTGGTCATTCGTTGCAAATTAATAAAATTATCTTATTTTGTCTGCCACAATTCTCAGAAACAAGGCAGCTCAATGGTGTTTTCTGTTTGTCATTAACCCTTGTTTCTCATCTCCGTTGAGATGGCTTTGTTTCCTATGTACTTAAGTCAAATGGAAATAGGCAATGGAATCCTCATCCCTGACACTGGTCATTCTATACAGAGGTTTTATCACAGTGTGCATTGGGATATAGTTGTATAATGCATACCATAAAATCTACTGGAATAAAATTGTGTTTGGTCCACATGTAGTTCAATGCAAAGACAATGCATTTGGAGGAGAGGCTGGATGTTAAATCTAGCATATACGCTGATTACTGCTCTATCTTTTTATGGAATACGTCCAAGGATGAAACAAATTTTCTTTTGTGGTGCTCTTGGCAAAGCAAACTGATTTATGCATTTGATGATAAGTATTTCCAACAGTAATTGAGGTCTCAATTGCAAAAGACTCTACCTCTCTCGTGAACTGTGCCTTAACTACAGAACGTTTTAAGAAATGTAAGAAAGCAAAAGCAAAGGAATGTGAAAAGATGCATAATTTATTTTCATAAGCTTATTTGATAAGCAGGATTTGAGAGATGGGAGTATTTTAGGATATGATCTTACAAGCTATGAAAGGATGGAAATCTTATTTCAATACAAATTTGTTACTGGGATCATTTAATCTTTCCAATGTGCATTGTTACATAAAATGTGTTCTGTGTTACATGTTGTGATCATGTCTAGCTGATAAGCAGTACGTGAAGTTACCTTTCTAATGTTATTGTATGGTCCACAGCATTTCAAGTTGAAATGGCTATAAAACAGATCCCAAGCATCATATATGGTTCCTGCAATTTTGTGTTTTTAAAAAAATATCAGAGTAAAATATAATTTTTGTGCCACTTTGTATTTCAAATGCTTCTGTGCTCACTTCTTCACCCTAACTCTCATTCTCCCATGTCTGTGCTTGAAGTTTTCAGTGTCATGTAGTCCAGAATGGAAATTGATTTGATAGATATATATTCACAAAATTTAGTTAAAATTTTTTATATTAATTATTCTATGAAAGTATTATTCTATGAAAGGTATATATTTGAACTTTCATACTTTTTAAAATTTTTCTATGAGTCCTATTTTTTCATGTTGTATGGTCCACAGCATTTCAAGTTAAAATGGCTATAAAACAGATCCCAAGCATCACATATGGTTCCTGCAATTTTGTGTTTTTAAAAAATATGAAAATAAACTAAAATTTTCCTGCCACTTCGTATTTGCTAATGTTGTGATCATGTCTAGCTGATAAGCAGTACGTGAAGTTACCTTTCTAATGTTATTGTATGGTCCACAGCATTTCAAGTTGAAATGGCTATAAAACAGATCCCAAGCATCAAATATGGTTCCTGCAATTTTGTGTTTGTAAAAAAATATCAAAGTAAAATAAAATTTTCCTGCCACTTTGTATTTCAATGCCTCTGTGCTCACTCGTACCTTCACCCTAACTATCATTCTCCCATCTCTGTGCTTGAAGTTGACAGTGTCATGGTGTTATGTAGTCCAGAATGGAAATTGACTTGACAGATATATATTCACAAAATTTAGTTAAAGTTTCCTATATTATTTATTCTATGTAAGTATCATATACCTAAAATGTATATGTAAGTTATATTTCTATGAACTTTTTTACTTTTTAAAATTTTTCTATGTATTGTATTTTTTGATATTATAAAAATATATTTATATTGTTTGTATCTTCTGTTTCCCTGCCATATCTGGATCCCTTCTTTTACAAAATCTGGTGGATCTGTGTCTGCATTCCGACCTGAATCCTGGTCACTTAGATTCATGGTGATATGAGTAGTTTGTCAGGTTTAAATTCCTTTTGCCTGTCTCTCTTCAGTGTATCATAAATTTGTTTGCATTTGGAACATGCTGTTTTTGGAGTTAGTATTGTATTTATTGTAAACTGCATGGATTATAACATTTTCCCCAGTTCTGTTAATTTTTATTTCATATATCAAATGGTAATATATGTAATACAGTTCTTCTGATAGGTTTGAGATTTTGAAGATCTGTTTGCATTTGATGCTTAATAAATTTGTTAGCATTAACTTTCTCTCCCCTATCTTTGTTCAGTGTTGATAAATATATTTACATTCACAAGATTAAAGTTTTTGACATTTTGAAGACCTGTTTACAATTTGATATTCAGGGTACCAAATGCGAAGCCTGATAGAGAGTCAACGGAGATTGATATTTTTGGTATGGAGGGAATTCCTCCCGACATATTGGCTGCTCATGACGAAGAACATGGTAAGTTTCACCTTATAGTTATAACTTATATCAATTTAGTAGTTCTACTGTTCTAGTAACAAGTTGAATTAGATTTTGTATGAAATTTATGTGGCAGTAGTAAAAAGACAGGAATAACCTGACACCATGTATACTATCAATGCCTCAAAAGCAGATCAAACAGTACACAAATAAGCACTTATGTGTTTGTGTATACTGAACTACAGTTAGAATGAGGATTGTACTCAAACATAGATTATGGAGTTTATGGTAAGAATAGAATATGATGTCTCTTATAGTGAAAATCTGCTCCGCTGACCAAATAGCATTGCTTTTGCACCTTATCATCTACCATGGGTACTTGAAAGAACAATAACAAGTCAACAAGCAGAAAAGTCTTATTCTCTTCTCTAAATGATCACTCCTAAATGTCATCTAGAGTAGCTAATGTTTTATGCTCCTTTCTCATGAAAAAGGGTCTCACATATAGTGGCCATGCTTTTAATCTATTCTATTTGTTTACCTCATCTGTCACATGAGAACCTTGCCGTTGTTGTCATATTTTAAGGGATTAATATTGTTCCTGATTTATTACAATGGAAAATGTGCAAAGGGTAATTCTTTTCTTGCTACACCACAGTTGACATGACCCTATAAGCTAGAACCTTGCTATTATTGGAGACTTGTTTATGCGAACTTTTATATTTCCAAGCAATGCCATTTTATATTTCCAAGCAATGCCATTTTATCCTCTCGGGGATTTGATACAACTGTTTTTTTATTGTGGTCAAATACATCCTACAATAAATGGTTGGGTAGTGTGGTCATAATTGTTTGAAATTCTAGACGTAAAAGTTATTAACTTTACATGACATTTGGATTAATTTGTTGATTGTGTAGATGATGAAAAGCCTTCAAAGACAGCTAAGGTGGAAGTTCCTCCTTCTGGATTTGGAGGGATGGGGATGGGATCATCGGCAATTCATATGCCTCCCCAACCAGCATATTCTGCAGTGCCTTCCCTGTAAGTTATGCTTTCTCCATGTTCAGCTTTGTCCAGGAAACGGAATTTGGAATTAACAAAGTATCAAGAGCAAAGTGTAACTGGCATACATTATGTACACATGTTGTTGTATAAGCGATTACAAACAGACATGCAGTTTTTTAATTTGTGTTAGTGTGATTTTTCTTAATTATTATTGGGTAGTTGTTATATGTTTCAGCTCGTTTTCTTGGCTTTTTGACCTGCCTTCTCAGTTCAGATGGTACTTTTGCTTTGGCTTGTTCACTGACTTTGCTGCAAAATTCTGGTCTCACATTAAATTATGAATAATGTATGATGCAAGTGTGTTAAAAGTGTTTAGTGAATGTTTTAAATAGCACATGATTTTCTATTGACATTCTTGTCTAAGTTTTGAAGAAACTTTGCACATGGACATCTTGTTATTAGTTCATTGTAACTCAACTAATGATGTGACCATTTTGTCTCATAGCATCCAGTGCATATTTTAAAGATTATTTTATTTTTGTTGGGTGCAGGTATCCTCCAGCATCTGTTCAAATACGTCATCCACTGTGGCATGTTCCACCACCTTCCTCGCAGCCCTGGTCTTCAGCACAGCCTATTATTCCTGGGCAACCCCCATTGATGCCCATGAGGCCACCTCAACCACCTCAACCACCACAGCCTTTGTTTCCTATTCAGAACATACAGCCCTCTTCATCTAACTCTGTTGCACCATCTTCTCAGAGTCCAATGGTCCAGAGACCACATCCACCACCCCCACAACCACTATTCCCTATTCAGAACAGACAACCTTCGCCATCTATTTCAACTCCTTCATCCACTCAATCTTCAATGCAACCATTATATTCTCCTAGTGCTGTATTGACGCCATACACATCTCCATCTCCTCAAGCATTGTTTCCTATTAATGGTCCTTATTCAAATCCATCAGTCACATCAAGTCTTCCTGTGCCACCTCAATATGCCTTGCCACCACGGCCAACAAGTGAATTGAGAAGTTCAGGGGAGACTAGCTCAGTGACTTCATTACCATCAAATTTAACAAACAAGCCACTAAATGCTCCTGCATTTCCAGGTTTGGTAGCCTCAAACTGTTCATTGTGTATTGGCTTTTGTGATGTTTGCTTGTCTTTGACTCTTTACCGTGTACAATCTTTGTTCATTTATTTCCTGATTGTTACTGATTTTATGGTTCTCATAATAAATGGTATTATTGGATTTATTATGGGAGGTGTTAATTTTTACATTTTTACTATCATATGTTCAATGTTTGTGTTTGAATTCCGTGACAGTAAACTTCATAAAAAATTGCTGGGTAATGAAATTGTCAAGCAAGCAAAGAGTCATTGCCTGTTGAACTCTGGTATTATTATTATTTTAGGTTAAACTTGTGTCTATATATTTTAGATTAAACTTGTGTGTGTGTGTGTGTGTATAAATTTTATAATAATAATAATAATAATAATAATAATAATTTAAAGGTCACAGCCAAGCCAGACACCAAATTGGTGTATGAGACCCCCTTGATTGTGTGACAAGGGAGATTCTCCACGCAACTATTTGACTGCTAAGTCTATGGAGGTGTATACTTATAAATTATATATATATATATATATATATATATATATATAAATTTTATATATATATATATATATAAATATATATATATATATATTTTATGAAAGTTATATATAAATAATAAGACATTATTGTCAAGCAAGCAAAGGAGTCAATGCCTGTTGACCTATGGTATCCCAGTGAACATCCATCAACCTTTCCTAGTTACAGTAAGTGCACAAGTCCCAAG
>JZKD02S1670334.1:66026-89096 GCA_000966675.3 Picea glauca
ATGCATTCCATGGTTGTTTTAGGAAGAAAAGCTGTCAATCATAACTAGCAACAATTAATAATAATTAATTCATGGTGGCTTGGCTTGTATGCATGCAACAGACAGGCTCTCTGTTATATGCCCATTAATATTCAGTGAACTCAGCTGAATTTTATCTGCAGTCTTCGTATTTGCTCATTTTTTAATTTCTTTTATCAAATCTGGAGAGCTTGGACTAAAAGCATGCTCTCTATGTTTGAAACTGGGGTTTTATTTATTGTTAATGAAAAAATTGGAAGGTATAACAGACATATTGGAATGAACCACTAATTATCCTACCACTAAGGGGTTGTAAAGCTAGTTCTTTAAGTAATTATTCAACTTTCCAAAAAACCCTAGTTTAACATGTTCGATTGCTTCTTGTAATTTTGAAAAACCTTCTTTGTATCGGCTGACAATAGTCCTATAAATCATCTAAATTGGATCAGCGAGCTTCATAATTATATGATTTATAGAAGTTAGCTTAAACTAATTAATTTACACTGCTCCAACTGCATAATGATCTCTCTGATCAATAGAGTTTCTAAGGCCAATTCTTTGTAGAATCTCTGACCCCTTAACATGCTCTAGGAGTGCCTCAGACCAGATTGTATTTAATTGTACTGTAAGATTACATGCTGCAGTAGATCGAGAGTGAATTTGAATAATGAAAATTATATTTTCCTATTTTAAAATGCTACGAAGGCCACTTTTGATAGCAACATCATGGAGGGGAATGATTTGAGTCTTGTCCGCCAATATTATACTGTTTGTATTTCATAAATTGCTTAGTAATATGCTATAACTTGGTTGCCAAAGAGGCCTTACTTAGAGGTCTTTTAGTTAGACTAGTTAATTGTAAAAGTCAAACCATTATTATAGGGATACAATCATGGAACAGCCTTAAAAAATTAGCACTGCCTGTTCTGTCCTTGTAAATAATTTCCATTATTTGATCTTTGTTGTTTTTATTCATACAGGATGCCCATCAGATTTCCTTGATAATCTACTGAGGAAAGATCCATGTTAAAGGCAATAATTCGTGAGAGGTATTTTGGATGTTAGTTTCTGTTACATTCAAATCAATACCTGAGAGTCCATTGATCTGGATGTTATAGGCTTTGAGAGAAATTGGAAACTGTTGCTTCCAAAATTCTCCATATTTGTGTACTGTTTTGCAAACCACATTGTATGATGTTGGATGTTCCTTGCCTTAATTCCTTTATAAAAGCATTAGAGATGGCACCATGAACAGGGGTTGCAACTGTTGTGTAAGAAGTGACATTCTTAAACTCAGTTCTTTGTGAAGGGTTTTCAACTTGCATATCGCTGTAGGAAGGAGTGGGGTCATATGCACTAGATGATATATCTATATCATAATGTGAATTTTTAACATCCATCCATCCATCCATGCATCTGCCCTTTCATACAACCTTTCCTTGCAAGCATACTATAGAATAAATATATCAATCAACTTTTGGCAACTACGCTTCTCATTGACCAATAAAAAACAATAGACTTGTTCACTATAATATGAAAAAAATTACATCAAATACATATGTCTATCTAATCCTCACTTCTTGGTGAAAAAGATTGGAAGTACTAATATAAATATTTAATATAGTACTTAGACTTTAGTCTTTTATACTACAATTTTGAAAATTCTCATCCATGTACTCCTTAAATTGCCTTAATTATAGAAAATAATAGGGCAATCGTTTGATATTGATGTACCAGTTTTTATAGAGTAGAAAGTAGATTATCAAATTTAGATCTGGCTGTACTATACATCCATTTTCTTCTCTCTTTCTTCTTACCCTTTATAGATGCACAGTGCTTGCAAGCATGCTATTTAACATAACTGGTATTTGACCAACAAGAAAATATTAAAGTACTAAAAAATATAATGAAGTACTGATACTTGCATGCTGTAATATAAAGAAAGTGCCATCTATATATAATATGCATCTTATCTATCTGTTGTTGGTAATATAAGTATTAATAAATAACAAAATAAGAATAGAATCAGAAAACGTTTATAACTTGATAAAATACATATTCTTAAAATAATATTCAAGATCTAATGTTATGATTGAAATTATTTGACGTGGTATTTACTCGATTTATATATGGTAATTAAAGATATAGATGTTAGATACACAAGTTCAGGTATATAAACTTATGCACACATAACCTGCCAAAAGAAGTTTTTGAACTCTCTACATTTAAATGGAATTTAACTGTCAACAATTATTTTTTTAGCCGCCTCTTAGAACTGCATTATGAATCTTGATATGCATGCATGCACATACCTAAACAATCCCCTCCCTAACCTACCTCTTTCTAGCTGCAAGTCATTTGTTTCTTTCTTGGGCATTTGTATCTGGAGCAGTTCACCTGTAGTTTCTTCCCAAACAACAGGGTAGTGATTTTTATGTGGTTTTGTTGTTGCTTAACGTTGAAATTGATTTTCCTATCTAATTTCTGATTTGTGTAACATTGGTTTTGGTATGCTTGTGCTGATCTTATACAATTTAGGTTGTATTCTTGATAGTGTTTTAATTAGGGTAAAAGACAACACATTGTGAAAGAAAGTGACTATTGAGATTGTTGAGTGTTATGTGTGCGTGTTGTTTTGGGAGTGATTTTACTGACTGATATAGAGAGCTTGTTTTGTCTTTATCTTTCTGTAATATTGATGATTGAAATTTCAATGAATCTAGGTGGTACTGCTTCAACTGCAATCCCATCTCACATGTATGCATTAGGACCGAATACCGGCGGCCCATCCATTGGGCCTCCCCCAGTGATATCCAACAAACCACCTGCAGCTCAGGGACTCACTAAGGAGGTGTATTTGGTTTGGGATGATGAAGCCATGTCTATGGTCAGTCTATGTTTTTTACTGTTTGTTTCCCAAGCTTGTTAATAAATATATTTTAGCACTCTTCTTTTGTTATAAATCATTGATCACTTATTTCTTTTACTGTTACTTTTTTGAAAGCTATTATAAGTCGGCCCTTTAACATTGCAATTATTTTAGGATGCTCAATCCAATTGTTAAATTGTACAGGAAGAACGAAGGACGTCCCTTGCCAAATATCAGGTGCATGACGTGACCTCACAGGTAAGTCTCGGAAATCTCTTATTATCTTGAAGAGGATTAAAGTGGCAATTGCTATTTAGGACTGTAAGTAAGATGGTGTTTTATATGTGCATCATGCTTAAGTCTATTAGAAAAAGGCCATTGCATGCTTTTTGTATTGAAAACTCCATAGTTTTATATACTTTTCTCCTTGAATTATTAGCTGTTGCCTGATTTCAGAGCCCCTGGAATCCGTTACCCTTTTTTTGGGTTAATAGTGCTATCTTAGTTACTTTACTAAATCTTAGTGCCTGAATTTTGGGATGATGCAACCATGTAATGGAAGGACCTTTTAAGTTTGCATTCTTACTTTTGCTGTATCACAATGGTTGGGAGGTTTATTAGCCAGTTTCAAACAACCTCCAATCATCAAGCCAATTTATTTTACATGCTCGAGAGTGTCTCAACTTCAAGTAGGTATCCAATCCATTTCTGATTGTAATTGGAATTCAGAAAATAAGTGTTGATAAAGATTGACTCAAGCTGAGCACCAATTTTAAAAGAGGTGTAAACAAAGGTACTTTGGTGTTCAGAAAAATAAGTTCATTTTGCTTTGCTTTGACCCCCAATCTTTGAAGATCGAGGTAAACACTTTAGATTCAACATATGAATGCCTTTTATTCACGTGCATTCTGAAGCTAACCTGGACTCCTGGGTTCGTGACTTAATGTTTCTATTTCGTTTTTGCTCATTCTGGCAGTGAGACTTGGAACAGGTCAGCTTCTGTTCAGATTAGAATAATTCATTCATATTATACTATATACTTTTCCTTTCTAATGTTCTCTGTTTGAGTGATATGTTAATGCTGACCCTGAAAATAAACTGTATTCTATGAGGTGGTCTCAATAATTTTGTGCTTTTGTTCTTCAGATGAGCTCTGTTGATGCAGCTATTGATAGAAGGATATTAGAAAGCAGGCTTGCTGGGCGTATGGGGTTTGGAATCTGATCAAGGATTTTATTTTGAAGGTAGCATTAACCGAACACCTTTTTCATCCTATGGAGTTCGTACAAATGTGATGATAGAGCCTACAAAATTAGTGTATCTTTTCTTGAAAAGTTCAAATTGCTTCACAAGTATTTTTTTGGTCAAGACTTCCTCCAGGAAGAATTTTGTACTGTATGATTTTTCCTAAAACAAGGAACAGTTTTTTTCATTACCAGAAAATAAAGCAACTTTTTATTTACAGGGCTGTGTCCTCAATTCGATTACAGTTTATTCATCACGTTCTTGCACAATTTCTAATTGAATTTAAGATATCCATTATGAATCGCTTTTGAACTTTGTTTGTATTTATTTTTTATAGCTGCAAAAATTTAGAGATACATTTGTCAATAACTGTTTGATAAAAGCAGATTTAACAGTTTCTGGAAGAAGACTTTCAGAACATTTTAACAGTTTAATTTGAGAATACTTGTAATTGTGAACAATGAAGCTTTAGTTTTAACTGAACCCGCTTCAGATGAGCATTTAACATTCAGCATTAATAATTTTTCCTAAAATCTTTGCAAGGGAGTCACCATGGACAATTTTACTTAACCCTTCACAGGTTCAATACATTTTAGATCCAAGTGTCACCCAAAGAGCTGAAAGAAGGAAAGCATTCAATAGCACAGAAAATGCAGTTGAGAGTTTAATCCTTGTGCCAGTAATGTTCCAGTTGCTTGGATTTGGTAAGAAAAAATTAAAATTGAAGAAGCTCGACAGATGCTTTCCTGGCAAAAGCTTTACAGGCAGTAATTTTGTTGTTGATGGACAGATGTACAGATGGTGGTTCAATATTGAGAGAGATGTCGACAATGCAGAGCAGCAGATTCTACATGTGTAATTTGCAACTTCAGTTTGGATATTGGACAAAATTGTTGAACATGCAAATTGATTTTCTAAAATGAAGTGTGTGGTGTTACGTTTAATGCTGACCAACCTTGTTTATCAACATAATGTAACATCAACACGAGATGCACAACTTACCCAACTTACACATTTGTAGGTCCTAAGCCATTACATATTTAATATGGAAAGTCCTGCTAGTCAGTGGACTTGGACTTGGACCTGGGGTGGGGAGAATGTTCTGTTTTACTGAATTACATGTACACTGAAATGATAAACTCGTCTTTGCTCGAAGAAGGGCCAAACACGAGATGCACAACTTACCCAACTTACACATTTGTACGTCCTAAGTCTTACATATTTAATATGGAAAGTCCTGCTAGTCAGTGGACTTGGACTCGGACCTGGGGTGGGGAGAAGGGATGGAAGAATGTTCTGTTTTACTGAATTATATGTACACTGAAATGATAAACTCGTCTTTGCTCGAAGAAGGGCCACCTTGTTGCTCAGGAGTAACTCCATGTTATGAAATGAAAGCTATTCTCTCTAGGTTGTTATTATTTAGAAATGTATGCATAATGATGATGATGGAAGCTTTGAGCCTGACTAGCATATATCCATCCTAACCCCAGATCTATTAAGCACAGAGACAGATGAGAAAAAAACCCATATGCAAACTGGCTGTAGAGTGCACCTCTCTCCTCTCAGTGCAATGATGTAAAAGGATATGTATACTGTAGGAGAGAGGTGATATGAATTAACAAGCTTTCAAACTTTACATGGGAACAATGGCTCCTGAAACCAAGCAAGTTAGGAGAAGCAAGATAAGATAAGATAATTTTGTTAATGTCCAAGAAACCACCAAAAATAGCTCCACAGGACTAGAGAGTACAATCAGTAGTCAAGACTATGGTAGTGTCTAGAACACTCTTAGATGCCAAAATTTTTATGAAAAAGGAAGGATACAAATGACAATAAAAGGATCTTAGCAAAGCAGAAGAGGATAATGCTAAGATGCATAAGTCTCTAGCACAACATGAACATCATGACTGGAAAGAAAAGTAGAGAAGTAGAGCTGGAAGATGGGAAAGAGGTATCACTTTCTTCATTTATCACTGCCAAGGGACCAATGCAAGGCCTGCAGGCATTGTCTGGAGAGTACCTGGGGCTAAGGGGGGTCTGGCTGCACAATGCTGGGAGTTTCTTGAGTGAAATGAACTGTCTGACTCTCTCTTAATATTAGAGGCAGAGGAGAAGAACAACCTGATAAAAGTCTGGTCACTTGATTGGAACTTGTGGGTAAGAGAGAATTATCAAGAAGCCCTTAACTAGTAATGCCATGGAAATTTTTCTGAAGTAGATTACAGTTCTTGAAGATGGTATCTTGGAGTATTACAGGAAAAAATTAAAAATACAGCTTATTATAAACCACAGTATACTGTTCCTGTAGGGTCTTCATTTGCATGGAAGATAGATCAGACGGAGGTACATTTACCCCTAGGCCGTAAAGGACTATAAAAACTTAATAGAGCACAAATGGATTTCACAAAAGGGATTTTTTCCTCTTTACTTTTCAGTGGCAATGATGTTGAAGACACAGGAGGTTACAAATAAAACAATGAAAAGGCTTCTAAAAGACATAAGACCCTCTTTACTTATCTGTACTACAGATTTCAGCTTTTGAGCCAATATTAAATTTGCGGATATCAGGATGTCAACATTAAATTTGCAGATCCAGTTATTAAAGTAGTAATAACCAATGTACTGTGCTCCCATTGGTAGTGCATTGACAGCATTGATAGAACAAGTTTATCAGCCAACATGCTTGTCTATGTGATTCCTGTTGACAATAAAAAAATAGATCAATAATAGCTGAATCAGGGAAGGCATTAATGTTTTTTTGATCAATAATAATTATCTCTGGACATTTTAATTATTAGTCTATCAATTTTCTAAATACTAGATTACTGTTTGATATTTCTTACTATTCCTTATGGTGTGTGCATGCCCAACAGATCGAAGTAGGGCAAATATCCATAATTCTCGATCAGTTTTAGTTTATAGGTTAGGCTCTTGTTGTGGTTATAATGCGTATTTGTTATTTATATTTGATACATAACTGTGTGGACACGATTGCAATGATCAAAATGCAAGATTTGATTTGAAGAGCAACTGTCCTTGCACAGGATATATGTACCATTATTACTCTGCAATGATCTAAGTCTGTTAGCTTCCTACTAGTATAGACCATACAAAGTCTAGCCAAACCAGCAAGTTCATCTTCCATTTGTTCACCATAATTTCTTCAAGGGATGTTCTTATTAGGGAAAAACAACAGTATTGACTTTAGAATAAATAGAAGTCAAAATAGTATGATTTTATATTCAGAGGAAAGGAAACCATTTTGACATCAAGCTCAGAATTATCAATTGTCGATGTTGACAGTGACCTCTTCATTTACTGGGAAGATGTGTTTTCTATATGCAAAATATCATTACAAATGAAAAACTAGTACTAATACTCCCAATAGTCACCCAGTGGAACACAGTGATGGCTAGAATTCCCAGTGTTCCAAAAACAAGCCATTGATGGAAGCACATATAATAAAAACATTGTCAAAAATAGTTATTACACATCTTGACATTTTTTGGTAGTTTCTAAACTTGTGATATCTCCTTGCTCACAAATCAGTGGGGATCGGTGGGGTTATTAGAACTGTCCATTATTGTAAGTTTGATTCCCGTGTTTGGATTTTGTTGTCTTCTGCAACTGTTAGTGTGGGTGATCAGCTGAATGTGTCGGGGCATTACTTTCTGAAGTATATTTACTTTGTATACAGTAGTTGTGTATTAATATAATAGTTGATTTGTAGTTTCACGCTATATTCTCTTTGTTTCTTTGTGATGATGACCGAGCCTCCATCTAGTCTGCATATCCTGTTGTGGGTTCAGGTTGTAACTGATGTTGCTTATTTGTCACTGGGGCTATAAGTGGCTAAGGAAGTCCTGTGACCGTAGCAAGAGGTATTTGTCTCTGTTTGGAACCATAAAAAATTATCAGAGCCCAAATTTTTATTTGTCCATCTCCACGAGCAGTTTAAAGTCACTTAAAATGTCAATAAATGGTAAAGTGGTAAGGCATATCAATACACATTTTGCGGTAAAAAATGTGAACTAAAATAACACGTCTAATTAGTCACAAGATTATCCACATGATTAAAACATAATCCGAAATGATGCAAACCTCTTGATAGTTTATATTGATGGGTGTTACTTTAAAGTTTAATTGCTTAAATGATCAAAAAATTTGATAAATGCATTTTACATTGGAAATTTACAGGCAATAGGATCATGCAAGAAGTTTGATCTGTAGATACCTAATAGATGGAGACTCGAGGAAAGGATTTGGTTGGTAGCAACAGTGAGGGCTCCTCCAAAGAAGGTTCTTGATTGTTGAGGAAAGGGGACCTCACTCATATTTCAGCTGCTAGCTTATAAGAGGCACCTTGATAGAGCATTAGAATTATTCACGAGGGCAAGGTGGCGTGGCCCCAGATATATTGTTCCTATACATTGAAAGATTGTGGTTATGATATTTGATTTTGTGGGTAGGCTTGTTGTTTCTCGGACTGCATTAAGCTTCTTGGGACATGGCAGTCAAGTAAATGCCTCTTTCGTTTATTTGAAACAACGTTCGCCTGAATGGTTCCACTACAGGGTCCATGGTTAAAACCTGGGTAAACAGCATAAAATAGTTAAATAGTCTTATTCTTCCAAAGTTTTCACATGTTTTTGTTTGATGAAGAATAGAGGAAGAAGGTTATCAAGGGAAGGTATTTATGAGAAGGAAGCTCTTTCTGAAATTTTATTTTTAGAACTTTGATTTGACATCTATGAACATGACCGTCACTTGGTGTCGGTGAGGCTACTAACCGTTCTCCTACACCTATCAGTGAAAGAGGTAATGGAAGCTGTTAGGAATGCCATAGCAAGTTTCATAGGAGTTAAGTGTGGTCGAAGTGAGATTTGAATTGTAAATGCGTTATTTTTAGGTGTATTGCTAGTCACTTGTAAGCGTATGGTTTCAAGATATATAAGTGAGGTATCCATGAGGTATCACTGCGAGGTAGTGACTAGCAAGCGTGTGGTTTCAAGATATATAAGTGAGGTATCCATGAGGTATCACTGCGAGGTAAGGAAAGGTGGCAACCGGCAAGAGTAGCAAAAAAGGAGGAAGGTTTGAGGGGAGGAAAATGAAAAACCCCTCAGTGGGTGTCAATCAGGCATAACGGATAAAACTTTGCAAAATCAATACTTGAGCTCTTTTTAAAAAAAGTCAAATGCTGTGGAAGATAGGGAAGTTGTAAAGGATTAGGAAAATTATCTTATGAAAAAGACTGGTCAGAAGAGTCAATCTGGAGGGGCATATTGGCCTTCATTTCTCTCAATAGAGTGCTTATATTTGCTAAATGTGCACACTTTTGAAACACAAAAAGATATCTCGCATTATTATTTAATATCCCATAAATATCTTAATGCACATCTGGAAACAACAGAAAGTTTCAACACCATATGTTTCATGGCAAACAATAATTTATACCATCTGTGATATACCCTTACACTTATTTTTGCTCATGATTTTGCTACCTATATTCTATAACATCTTGGATGCAATCATTACTTTTAAAGTGGTCATCATCCAAAATGTACTCACAATTGAAGTATACAGTCCTTGGTTATTCTTCATGTCGTATGGCGTTGTAAAAAAATCCTCACTTGTACTTCCTTTAAAAGGGTCTCCGAAAACTTAGTACAAAAGAACCTCCTAGCGTGGGGTGCTTCGTAAGCTTCTTACATTAAGGAAATCCAAGCGTAGGGGGCTTCGTAAGCTTCTTACATTAAGGAAATCCAAAGCCAAACTTTTGAAAAAAATTGAACCGAGAGGATATTAAGCTCTCTTAGGTTTAAGATTGCATTTTTAAAATTTCTTAAATCATACAAAGGAAACATACGAAAACTAAAAACAATAATATTTGTTTGAAAAAATTATATTTGAATTGCTATGAAGGCCAAGATTTAATATTATAATCCTTGTGCATGTCATTGTGTGTCCGTTAATCATTAGAATGCAAGATTAACATGAATGATTGATTAACCTGCTTGCCACATATAAGCTATAGTGGTGTATGGTGGGCAGCATGATGGAGTTCCTTACGATGGCTGGTGGTGTTTTGGCATCGCCTCTTGGCGTTCATCAGCCACAGGTCCTGTGGATGGGCTAGTCATATGATTATTATTTTTACAAAAATCGTTTCAAAAAATACATATATTTTCTAAAAATAAGGGCTTATCTACTTCATTGCATTGAGAAAAGTGTTAAAAATGGAACTATAAAAATCAACACAAATCATATTAACAATTTGACGGAGAAATCAAATCATAAAAAAATTGTTAAAAATAGAACGGTAGAGATCAAAACAAATCATACAAACAATTGGACGAAACAATCAAATCCATTGAGAAAGTGTTAAAAATAGAATTATAGAAATCAAAACAAATCATATCAAAACAAATCATATCAACAATTGAACAAAAAAATCTAATCAATCAAAACAAATCATATCAACAATTGAACAAAAAAAAATCTAATCATATCACTGGCCAGGGGTTTTATAGAAATCAAAACAAATCATATCAACAATTGAACAAAAATAAATCTAATCATATCACTGGCCAAAGGGACTTTGTTGGTACCTTGTCTGGGTGTTTTCTATTAATGGTTGTCTAATACAACCTTCCTGAATATAGGATAAAAAATTCTAAAGCAAATCAATTAAATTAATTTCATTTCTAGGTGTTTTGTTAAGATGCAACCAATCAAAAACTACTTGTGCTTACAAAATAAATGGTTTAAAAACTAAGTGATCTTTTCATTGGGAGAGATTTGTGCTTGCAAAATAAATGGTATAAAAACTATTTCATTGGTAGAGACTTGTGCTTGCAAACAAATATCTGGGTTAATTAAGAACTTATTTTTGTGATACAAAATAAATGGTTTAAAAACTAAGTGATCTTTTCATTGGGAGAGACTTGTGCTTGCAAAATAAATGATTTAAAAACTATTTCATTGGTAGAGACTTGTGCTTGCAAAGAAATATCTGGGTTAATTAAGAACCTATTTTTGTGATATAAAGAGTAAGGAGTTCAGCTTAAAAATAGTGACCTGAACAAAATAAATGGCTGTAAGGCTTACTACACCGATTTGAACCAAAAAAATGGCTGTAAGGTTCACTATACAAGTGCAGTTCAACAATTAACGAAGGCTTCTAAAAAAATAAATGAAGAAAAAAATTAAATGTAGAAGAAAAAGGGAGTGGGAGAAAAAAATAAAGAATGGGAAATGAAAAGGTAAGGATGCTTGGCCTTCCCATTGCTCTATCTCTCCTATATCTTTTTAAAATTTTATTTTCAAATGGTCTTTCGGCTAGGTGAGGATGCAAAAGAGGAGTTGCATTGTAACCTGAAATTGTTGAAATGGTTAAGTGAGTAACCACAAATGCTAGTTTTCCCATTTGGCTTTTTAGGGTAAGCACCAAGTCTTGTGATGAATTTAATTCTATGCATGAGTTATTGGTGCATTCATTTGTGTTTTGTTATTTCACTAAGGATTTCATTTTACATTAACAATTGATGAATGTGAGCAACTATGAATTACTCGCTTTTCATTTGCCTATGAGATTTGAAATCAAGGGTTGTCATGGCATGGCGAGCCCTCTAGCCCTTTATAGAAGGGCTTAAAATGATTTCACATGCAAATGAAAATTAAAATAAAAAATCACTTGTGAAATTTGAAATGAAAATTGTTTCATATTTTTTCAATTGAACTGTAAGGAAAAAATTCTTAATATGTTTTACTTTTCATTGTTTTTATGAGATGAAAAATTTCCATAGTAAGTTCTACTTTTTAATCTTTTTATTTTTTTTATAAGTGTTTTTTTAATTAGTTTTTTCCCCTTATATCTTAACAACAAAAAACATTCCTTAATATATTTTACTTTTTATTCTTTTATTCTTTTTATAAGTTTATTCTTTTATTGTTTTTATAAGTTTATTCTTTTATTAATCATCTTCCTCTATATCTTAGCAATAAAATAAAATTTCCTTGATGTTCAATTTTTTATTATTTTATTGTTTTTATAAGTTTTTTTTAACTAGTCATTTTCCTTACATTCTAACCACAGAAAAAAAAATGTTACCATTTTTTCCTATGCCAAGTGAGTTTAAAAAAAGAATTGTTATGCTTTCTATACAATATAATCCTATTTTTATGAAGTTCATGCATGTATGTATATTCTATTTATTGAAGCCACATCAAATTGTGAATTCTCTTGCTATTTGGATTTATGAACAAAACTTCTTGCTATCGCTTGACTTGCTCATAACTATTGGTATCTTCTTGCCATCTTCTGCACTGCAGTCTTCATCTTATTAATTGGGATTCGATACTGTTCTTCTTTTGCAGAGCAAGAGCGAGGTTCTTCTCCATGCTTTTCTTCCACACAACAAGAATTGTGCATTTCTTCTCCACAAAGCCATTGATCGCCCTTGGTTTCTTCTCTAGTGTTTATTGGCCAAGTTTTTAGTGTAGAGTGAATTATTAATTTAATTTATTTATAATATTTGTAGCATGTACATATTAATTATTGGTACCCAATGCTCTTCCATGATTTTGTTTTCATGACTTTTAGGCATATATTTGATCTCAAATTTGAAATTGTAATTCCACCTAAATTGAAATTGTAATTCTATTGGTTTAAAATTTAGTTTTGTCAATTTCGAATTATAATATATTTTTTTGAAAATCCCAAATTTACATATTCCAATGATAAAGGAGTTTATAATGAACGAGTTATAAAATAATTAAGTGAATTATTTTTTTAAATTTTCATACGAAAAGAATAATTTATTTTGGCATGTAGATAGTGGAAGTGTAATGCTTAAAACATTATAAACTATCAAGAATAATTCTTAGTAGCAAATTCGTTGGTTTCAATCTCGCTTCTTCACCCTTGTGAGCATCACCCGATGCAATGAGTGCTAAGTGGACTATTCAAATCATGAGAATTATTGGTCAGTTGCGACTAATACTCATGGATATGGGTCATAGAGTAATGTCTTACTTTACGGAGTTAATCTAAAAAATGATATCTAAAGGTAAAAATTGTTTTATATCTTGTTGCATAATCAATATGAGGTAACAAGTCATGGGAGTCATACCTGAAATATTTAAGGAGAATTGACTTACAATCCAGGTGAAAGAAGAATTATTGAGCTCCCACTATCAACTCCAGGCGAGACACAATTAATAACTGCAACCATGTGTGGGGGACAACTCTCCTCCAATTGATCTCTCAGTCACCATGATTGAGAAGTCACTGAGCCTTCAATCAATTACCTATGCCAACTTCTAATTCTTTCATACCAAGATTCTCCAAACAAACACTTTCTCACCACCTTCTCTACATTCATTAAATAATTATCCTTCATACTCGTCCATGCAAAAAATTCTATGCATAGGTTCCACTTATCATCAAGTCATTAACTCAAAATCTTGCAACTTTTAATCTTTTCTTTATTTAGATTTTCACTAAATTCCTTTATAGTAATTTCTCCATTTTTCACATTTTATTTATTTATGATAAATTAGTTATTTATTATTTATTACTTCCTTTATTATTACTTATTATTATTTTAAAACCAATATTTATTTTATTCATATAGTATTATTACTTTAATAAAATATTATTGGGCGTTACATACTCCCCCCCTTCAAGGAACTTCATTCCAAAGTTAGCTTTGATTATGTTATAAGTTTTTACTTTCTTTTTATATCTTTCACAACACCCTCTATTATAACTAATATAAGAGCCACCCAAGTAACCACAACAAGTATTGAAATTCACATCACAACTCTGGAAAAGAGGAGTACAACTCTAACCCTGTTCCCAACTTTTGGTATAAGCCTTAAAGCCTATTGGTCTAACTGGGGTTCCAAGCACGCAAGACCTAAACTTTGTCTCCAACTCTTACCAAGTATTTAGCTCCAGGCATCGAAGTCCAACCACACAACAACATCAACAAGAACTACTCTAGCCCTTCTTTTAGAGTTCAACATCACAACTTCAATATGAAAGTCGCTGGCCTCCTTAAGATGGTACCATATCCCATCGAAAATTATATAAGGCGAAAGAACCATTGGCAAATGTTTCTTGATTGAGATTGTCCTCAACTCATAAGGTGTTACTTTAAAGATATTCTCCTTCCTAGGTATGGACTCCCATGAGATCATTGAATGAATCGATCGTCTTGGCTCATTTGTGGATTTTTTTTTCAATCACCACCTCACAACATGCAGCCAATGCATTAGTTATAATCATAACATCATCATCTCATATAAAAAAATCCACATGTCAGTTGTTGCATGTCATTATGAGAACACGACATCGTTGTCATTGCAACATCATGAATAGTAAGTCACCACACGCTCACACATGCCATCATAAAACATCTCTTCCTAAAAACGACATACAATTACCACATGTCATCACATCATGAAATACTATCATAGGAATATAACCTCAACACATCTCTATCAAAGATATAGTGTTAACATAACATCGTATGTAAATACCCCATGTTTTTAAAGATAACATAAGATCATGAATATGATAATTATCTCAACACATTGCCATGTAGTGCACTAAAATACCATGAACATTCTTATCATGATTTCTCAACAAAATCAAATTCACTATCTTTCATGAATATATAATTTATGGCTACTAGCTATTAGATCTAATGTAAGAAATATCATCAAACATCCATTTATGATATGCGTTGGTTGTTCGACAACATAGGGATTCCAACAAAGGACGAGCACCTTCAGTAACCACTCACATAACCAGATCAAAGATCAACACACCGATGTTTTCACGTGGTAAAACCCCTACGGGGAAACATCCGTGGCCCCAACCAACGCGACCACTTGGAGCAGTTTATTAATGCAAAATAAAAAGATTACATAGAGATTTTACAATCGATCGTCGGCAAATGACGCTCCATGCTTTTTAAATAGAGATCATGGACCAATCGGGTGTTAAGCCACAGATCAATGGCCGTTAAGATCGAGGAGAGTATGAATTGCCAGATCACTTTATGTCGGGAACATATCGTGATCGTCAGATTTCCTAACTACAAATTCATACTAATGCATACTAAAGAAACACACTAAGAAACACACTTTTACCTAACGACACATTAGACCAAGTAGATCTTAATTAACTCCTAAGTGTCTAAATATCCTAACATTGGTTAAATTGTTAGCCCAAGCTGACTTTACCAAGAATCATCAATATTATTAGTGCCATGTGATCATCAATATACCAATCATTTCTACTTACAACAAGGAAGGTGACAATTTATGGGGTATGTATAGTCACCCTATTAATATGCTAAAGTTTTCATATATTTTCTTTGTCTGATTACATTGTTAGAATTTCAAGTAAACCCCCATCCTCTAGAGCCTTAGTCTCTAAAGACCACTATACCCAATAGCATTTAAAGACTCTGTCATCATTATTTAATTTTAATGTTATGTTTAATCCACTTGCATGAAGGAATGATTTAGCCCAAGTGATTTATCCATCACCTACAACTATCCTTGTTCACACTCAGAAGGATTCACTCACCTAATTCAAATACACAACCAATCATTGGAATTTAAGTTTCTTATTCTTCATGCTAGGTGTTTAATAATCAGTCTCTAAGACACAACCTATTTTCTTTGCCTTTGAAGGTCTATAAACCAAGAAGACAATCATTATACTTAACCCTTTAAACCTTTTCCCCAATTTACCACTTGTTATCCCTCACCAATTGTGAAATTTCTAGTTCACGACTTCCTATCCCGACACCTTTAAAATGAAATGGGTCATCACCATGACCCTTACCAATCACTCATGTTGCTTGCCAATTGAGAGAGACACCCCTTCATTATCATTACATAAATTAGCCTTAGGCTTTATTACATTTTCGTAGTTTCTCTAGCATTTCAATGCTATCCATTATCTATATACCTTAAGGGAGTTGTATGAGCTTTAATTAACTATTCTAATCCTAAAATTTCCATATTGTTCTTATTCAAGATAAGCACCTTGCTCAACTATCACTAATCTTTGATTGGTTAAGAGAATACCACCTTTATGCTAAGGTGCTTGTGCCTTTCCACTTGTGGAAGTTTCACAATTTTTGACTTGTCTTTTTCATTCCCATAGTGTAGGCACTCATGGGTTTATTACATTTTTAATCTAATGTCACCATACATTCCAAAATTCCTTAAAATGATCTACATCATTATCCCAATCATTAAACTCAAATGGTCAATTGAAATCATTTTCTTCCCGATAGGCATTATCCTTATTTAGACCTTATAGTGATTCTTATCATGTTTCCTCTCTGGGAACATTTCTTTGAGTGGTTCAACAACAATTTTCTAAAGGGTTACTCATTCAAGGAATAACTCAAGAGTGCTAAGTCATCCTTTCCACTTTATCATGATTATTCCTTTATGACAAATCCAAAATATCCCATCATGTTTTTACGATATACTACTACTCCTTATTGATTCCTTATAGTGTTTTTATGACAAAGTATAGTCCCATCCTTCATTTGTGAAACTTCCACTCAACTTGCCTTTACAGTCCCTCATCTATGGTGAAGTATCTAACTATTACTCTTTTTCTATTCATCTCATCCTTCTAAGTTGATTATGATTACGAGGACAACAATAAGTTCAAGATTTCCCCTTCCTCCATAAGGTAACTTCATGGAATGCTTAATACGTCATATGTATACCACTAACATTAGGCATCAAAACTTAGAAAAAAATCCTTATTTTCTCTATTTTTCCATCTTCCCATTGTAATAATAGGTTAACTAACCTTCTATTTGTGGTTGCATACTATCTGATGGTATATATGAATTGCTTCCAGTTTTGGCTTCATTTGATGTGTACTACCAGGGGATTTTACTATTTCTCAAATTGATCAATTATATTTTCCCCACATCTTTCTTGAATAGCTAGTGTCTTTTTTACTTCCTTAGGTCACTTAGGCCATTTTTAACTTATTATGTGATTGTATAGTACTTCATATACGATGAACTCTTCTTAATATCCATATCTAGTTTGCTAAGTCTATACTATCAAGCACGAGCGAAATACTTAAGATACATCTTGATTCTTTTGTATGTCAACCACATGATTTCATTGTCCTTTTACTTAATTATGTGTGCCATCGTGCTATAAGAAACATATCAAAGGGTGCCATGATATATTTTAGACTAAGTTTCTTCTACTTCCATAATGTATGGAGTTTCCTATCAATTTCTTTCAAGGTTCTATTTTGAATGCAAGTTTATTCTTACTCATTCTCGGTCTATGAAAAGTCATGCCTATATTCTACATGCATAAGCAACATGAGTGTTATAGTTTCTTCTATCCTACACTTCCTATCAAATGTTTCGAAACCATTAATTCCATTTAATATGTTTTCTTCTATCCTACACTTCCTATCAAATGTTTCGAAACCATTAAGTCCATTTAATAAGTTTTGGGATTTCCTAGTCTAGATATTACGTCTCATGGTATAGGTTTTAGGGATCAACCATGCATATTGCAATCAACCACACATTACTAATCAATAATTGGTAATCAACCATGGATATGTATATTCATATTCTAACTCATTTCCTACCACTAGTATGAAAATAAAGAAGAGAGGGGAAGAAGAAGAGAATACACATTGTATAGAGATCCGCAAAGATAAGCGTCAAATCTTCCTTCCTCTTGTGTTGCTAATTCAAATGCAGTTAATCTAGGGTTTTCATACTTTCCTTTGTTGACTTAGTTATGTACTGGGTAATGTGTATTGCACCCTGATAGCTCATTGAATTGAGCCATAATGACAGGTGATTTGAGCATTAGAAAGTTTCACTTCATATCTTATAACTGCAAACCGAACTCTAGTCTTGGTCGTGTGTGATATTTCACTCTAGATGATACGATGGGATATCCTTGGGGATCTCGTTTCACATGTCACTAATAGTGCACAAAAATGATAAAATAAACTAGATGTAACTTAAAACATAGATCCATAAATGTAATAATTACATTATTTTGCTACATTAATTATCTTTGGAAAAACAACTTTTCCACCCTAGTTAACTGCTATTAATCATAGAAAATAAAATAAAATAAAATAAAATCAGTGCATATATAAAATAACCATTAATATTATACACTTTTATAAATTTGATCATTCTACTTCCACTTAAACCATATGCTAACTATTCCTTATTTTACCATCCTTCTCTTTTTTGAGAGGCAACATCCTCGGAACAACATTTCTATCACTCCTTTATTCGTTTCATAAGTATTTTTCATCCCTTATTGTTTAAATTATGAATTTTTCATCTTTTCTAATTCAAATGTCATCAAAGTTTTGTTAACCTCATACATAAATCTATTTCCTAACCAAATAACCATAACCCAAAAGCACAAATTGTTTAAATTATGAATTTTTCATCTTTTCTAATTCAAATGTCATCAAAGTTTTGTTAACCTCATACATAAATCTATTTCCTAACCAAATAACCATAACCCAAAAGCACAAGAAAAGGCATAATGATTATGACTTAAATTTCCATTATTTTATTTTACTGTACAACTAGCTCATTTTTTTTGATCATAAGTTTCTTTTTGCCATCTAAACAAAGTTCCACACTTTCCAAATTGTCATTTTGAACTCAACCTCACATATTTATATGCACTAACAACATTAAGTAATTGGAATCAATCAATTATAATACATGTTGATCTCAATGATAACTTGATCTTATTCACTATGGCTCACACAAATCCTAGGCCAAATGAAAATGGATACATGATTATACAAATTGATTTTTACACAAACGTGAAATCCTTTGGGTTGAAGTCCTATTGATTTTTTTTTTTTTACATAACGTCTGGTTTCAAGATATGTGAAAGAATAATAATAAGTATGGTGCCGAGTGCTTCTTGTGTGTTGACATACATATTTATTTGCATTTCCTTCACTATTTTATCATTCTATGGGCCCCTTTTTATAACATACATTCAATTTTTATAATATACATTCAATTCAAGTAATATTTTTAATTTTTAAAACTATATTCATATTTAATTTAGACACAATGGTTAATGCAAGATTACATAAATCCCCTTTTCTAAAGAAAATAACAATTATCAAGTTATAAAAATAATTTGGGAGGAAGGCACAACAAAACACAATGTTTTGTTGTTGCAGCCCATTCAATGCCATGCCACCAACAAGGAGAAGGAAATACTACCAATGACGATGAAGACAACAAAGCGAAGGATTGAGGCTTGATTATTATGAAAGTTTTTTGGCATTCAAATCCCCATCTTAGTCCTTGAATCGTTTCCAAGTTGACCCCTCATCATGTACTCTCTCTTTTGCAGAAGTCAAACACAGACCCACTCACAACTCTTCATTTTTTTTTTCGATCACATAAAACCTAATGGATCTTGTCACAATCTCCAAATGTATGGAACACCATTCATATTTTATCTCTAACAAGGATGGACATGAAGGCCTATTATTTGGTCAAGGAACTAGTCAACTCCCAAAAAGGAACTAGTCAACTCCCAAAAGGTTTTAAAGTTTAGACCTAAGAAAGATTTTGAAGCATTAATGGACAAAAAGAGTAATACCCATTTATTAGAAGTGCTCCTTAAGGCTTATGCAAAGTGTGGCATGTTGAGAGTTTCCCTTCAAATATTTTCTGTGATAAAGGAACATGAGCTTGTGTCCTCTGTTAGGTTTTAACTTCCTCAAATGTTTAATTGAGACAATAATGAAATGAAGATGGCATCTGATGTTAATACTGAAATGAGGAAAGTGGGTGTATCTCCTAATATATATACATATACCTTATTGATTAAGGCTTGTTGTTAGTTCCAAGAGTCCAAGAAATTCACCAAATTAAAATCATTAAATTTCTAGGTCACATAGTTGTCAACATTCTTTTTGATACCATTATGCTTAGTTATAAAGCAGTAATGCAAGATTGCAAATAATCTCATCCACATTAAGTACAATTTATCCTCCAAATCCCTTCCTACAACAATGTAACTTTGCAAATAGTTGTTTCAATCTCTAGTCATCTAGATCAATACTAAAATCACCTAGTGGGTCCCACAGACAAAACCCTTTTACTCTGGTGTAGTAATGTTGCATCTGCTTATAGTTACATTGTGCCTACAAAATGCACACCTTTTTTTTAAGTTTGACTTCAGTGACATACTCACCATGTTCCATCTAGATTTGTCAATAAAACACTTCCATTGTTATTTAGTCATCGACTTTAAATAACTAAAACATTGAAGTCTTGATAAATAATTGAGGTGTAAACTTGTGTAGGAATAATGAATATGCATGCCCTGGTCACTACGTATCATCATTTAACCCCCAATATAAACATGTCATAATTATGTATAAGTATTTTATGTCATAATTTTAAGTCACAAATTGACCAAGGTTATGATTCCATGCAAATAAAACCCCTTTTCATTGGAAAGCTTTCTCCCAGATACTTACCAACTAAGATAAATTTGTAGGCCTTGCCCCCTTACATAGCCAAACAATCGAAAGGACCAATATAACAATGTTAAGGGAAATGCAAACATACATAACAAATCTATTGCTGCGACTTCTCTCACTCCCAAGGAAAAATACTTTGAGCATTTGCATGTTATGACAAGATAATGATGAAAGTTGAACCAATTAAAATTGCATTTTGACAAGTCAAATTCATACAATCTTGAATTAAGAACATACTAATAAGACACAGTGCTTGAAAATGTTTCTTTCAATATTAGAGGGAACGAGGAGTGTTAGATTTGGTAACTAAAAGGTTGCATGAGAACGCTACGAGAAATGGAAGGGTATGGGACCATTTCAAAGTATTGGTAAGAAAAAGTATGATTTTGATAAGCATATGCATTTTGATCCATAACATGTCTTTAGAGAAAGAAGTACATAACCAAATAGTCAACATCCATGATTTATTTTTGAATAGAATGAAACCTAAAATCTTAGTTGGAGGGTAGTAGTGATTATACAGGCTAGCCCGCCATGAACCTGTTAATCTAATCGAATGCCATTCTTTCACTCTTGTGGTTTCCACATATCAAACACATGATTTTCAGTTCCTTTGAGTGATGTTTATAGGGTTTCTACTAAGATGTTGTTTCCATTGTTACATAGACCATGGTGGTAGACCGCATACAAAATGGTGGCCATACGAATATGATGGATTTATGTATGCTTGGATGGAAATATAAACAATGATCTGACATGTGAAATAGTTCAAGTTCTTTAAGGATTAGAGTGACTTCAATATCTAAACCATACTATATGACTCGACCTATGAAAGCATGATCCCAATAATCCTGGTCGGTGATGCAAAATCCATAGATTTTGAAAATGGGAGTTGTTGTAACCTCGCTAACCTTAAGTGAGGAACATTACCATGCAAAATTACACATAAAATGAAATTTTATGCTAACTAATTCTGTAGCTTACCAACTACATGAACACACATGGATTTAACCATTTGGCCATCATTAATTTAAATGTAGCTACAACATGTTGAATACACATGAATGCAACTATTTAACCCCATAAACAATAACATATAAACCTTTTCCATACACAGAGTTAAAACACAACAATTTAGCTCATAAAATAACACATAACACACATAAACACTTATATTTTCAGAACAATTATGCAACTAACTGCTTGGGATGGACGATCCACCCAACCATAAACTTGTTGTTCTAGATCTCAACAACAAGTCACCCCCGAGCTAGGGCTAGGAATCCATAAAATAGTGTGTCTCTCACTGTCCACTCACAACTTAGAAAATCCCACAACCCATTGGCATTCTCCTACAACTATCCCGATTTCCATAAGCTCTCTTCCTCTTGACCTACTCAACCAAAGGAATGTACCCCTTCACTGCTCTTAGTCCATTGGGTGTCCCATTCATTTACTAAGGCCTTGATGGAACATGTAACTTGGAATCTCACTATTGGGAACTCAAGGGAAATCATTGCTAGAAAAACTACCTGTAAAACAACAACAATAACTTGCTATGATAGTGCAATTCACACATGAGTTCACTCTTAAGGCCTGACAACCTAGTTCTTTTGCAAGCATGAAAATTTGCTTCTTCAATCCTCAACTCCAAAAAATCTCCAGAGTTCTCCCTTCAAGGTTGCTCAAGATCTAGTGCACTTCTTTTCCTTGTTCTCCCAATACCATGCAAAAGCATGACTGTCTAAAATTGCCTATTCTCCCCATACGATTTTACTCTCTTCCCCAAACAAATTGACTCTCACACTCCCCAATGTTGATTGTACTTTATCCCCATGCTCCCAATAACTATGGGATGTGACTTTTTAGACCCACCCTCTTACATGTATTCAATAATTGAGCTCTCATATACTCAAACATAAAATAAAAGTTTAATACATAGTGTTAATAAAATTAAGGAATGTAGGGTTTTCATTAATACCCATAAATAATTCCCCCCTTGGACCTTTGTTAGACACTCCTCTTGTGGAAAACTCAACCCCCATCTCTGTCCATGTCCCCCAACAATTGTCATCACATTTTATTGTGCCGAAATGTGCTTTCTACAATCCAATACGATGGAGATGTGCAATTCCTTATGTGCTCAACACGTAGTTGACACGTGGCATTAAAAAAATATTTCAATGTTGGATATAAATAAAATAATTTTGTATCAATTTTATATATAGGGAGAGAGATAACGTAATTAAAAGTAAAAAATTTCTTAATTCACTCATAGGTATCATGGAGATTTGTAATTAAAAGTAAACAAATTCTTAATCCCCTCATAAATGCTTTCTACTTTGGAGTATGAGGAAGA
>JZKD02S1670334.1:91020-109002 GCA_000966675.3 Picea glauca
TGCAAAGTTTAACTTATGAATGCAATGATAAGATGACAGTTATCGGGCATAAACAAGCATAACAACATGAATATAATATCCAGGTGCAAGTATAGAATAGATAAGAAGATGAAATTTGAACAAGTTATGGCAAAATAAGCTTGTATTACTCAATATGAAAATGAGAAGTTTGAGTACATAATATGAAAAAGTCTCCAAAATCGAACACTAGTTCCTATTCTACCTTTAGCTTTATAGCTTTACAATGCAGTCTTGAGATCCTGAAAACATGGATCAAATATGCTAAAGATAGAAAGTCAAAATTTAGTTGAAAAAGATGTGGAATGATCCCCAAAAATGAGGTCAATCCCATATTCATGGTCTTCATCTCTTGTTGAGTGATGGTGCAGTGCAGGATAGCCTTCCAAGGCTGAAAGATGACTCTCCAAGAGATACAAATTCGAATATGTTGATGTGAGTAAGCGTCCTGATTTTCTTTGTCAAAGATACCAAAAACCATTGAAACACCTCTTCTTTCCATAATCTATAAAAAATAACTATTGGATATGTCTTGACAATTCATCAAATGTCCATTCGAAGAGGTTTCAAACCTTTCCAACTCAAAAAACTCCGATCTGTGCAAAAACTTGATCATTCTGGAAATGACAGGCTTTCGGTGGTTAACCTAGAAAGTTCATGAGCGGATTATCTATCGAAAGACCTGTTTTCAGTGGTTAATGAACAATCATCCTGTTCGCCTAAACCACCGAAACTTCAACTTTGAGAAAACCTCAAAATTTGCAAAAATGCTTACCTTGGATCCTTTTCTGATGTTCAAGGTTTCTTGGATGAGGTAGCCTTTGTTCATGCAGATCTGCGAACTTCTACTGGCTGTGTGGAAGGCTCTAGTGTGTCTACCATGGTTGTAGCTAAGTTAGCTAGAGTTTCCAATCCAGTTTTCTCCTGTGCTGGTGATTGAAACTCTTTTAACTTCAACCTCAGAATTCTAAGCTGTCTATACAACTTCATGTTTTCCCTGATCAATACCCTGTTCTTGTCTTTAATCTTGTCATGCTTCTCTTTGAGGGTTTGTTTTATTTTGAAAAGCTCTGCATTTCTTTCGGTCAAGTCTATGTTGGCTTTTTCAATAACCCTTTCCAAGACTTCCATTTCATAGACCTGTTGCAGGAGTTTATTGATTTTTCGTGATCTAGTTGCTTTAGGCTTACTTGAAGAGGCTTTTGCCACTGGTGGAATGTGTGCCTCTGGAGGAGTTGGTGAAGGTAAATTGGAATAATAGTCTGTAACTTGTTCAACTTGTACATTACCCTGTGTCTCTGCTAATTCTTGTTCTGGTTCTGAATCACTATAGGGTAGGTTTAAAGGGTTACTTCTGGTAGCAGGGTCCTTGGACTTCTCACCCTCAAACTGTAGTTTTATTTTGATTCTTTTCTTCTTGACAGAGGATGGTTCTATCGGATCTCTTGGTGGTGAGATACCCTTCCTTTTTCTATGACTGCTTTTGGGAGTAATAGTCTTCTTAGTGGTCGCCTTTTTACCCTTCTCATGCTGTTGACAATCAGTCTGGAATTCATTCCAGAAGAGGAAATAGTTCCAATCTCCCTACCTTTTCTTCAATGATTCTTTGACAATAAGAGTAATGAGTCCTTGATGAGACAATCTACTTTCCACCTTAGTGGGCTTGGCCTTGACCTGTTTAGACATTTTCATGAGGGCTTTGTGCAGGAAAAATGGTAGATTAATTGGGTCTCTGCCTGTAAAATGGTTTAAAAGATTAAAGTGATAGAACACCACTCTATTGTACTTCCCCTCACATGTTATGTAAACAAATATTTCATTCAACAAGGACTTGCACTTTGGTTCTAAGTATGACATTGGAATATCCTTTTTTCAGATCAAATCTTTGTGTACAGGCAGCAAGTATGACCTAAATTCAATGTTTGAAGGTGTGGTAGACTTGAACCAACAGTCTCCTGACCTAGGTAAACCTGTATACTCAGCAATGGCAGCTTCATCAATGATAAACTCCTCCTTTCCTATTTTAGCAGACCGACCATCATAAGAAATGGCAAAAGCCTTGGCTAGTAGTTGATGAAAATTGGATAATTTTTCACAATATGAAAATACCTGAGCCTGTTTGAAGAATTGTGCCACCTCCGGGTGAGATTCTAGGTACCAAACCCCATCCACTTCAGACCTCAAAATTGGCCCTGCTTTCGGCATTAGTTGATGCTGACTGTACCTAGGATTATGGAAACTAAGTGCCAGGGAGACAAAGACTTCTAGGATTTAGGCTGACGGAGAGTATGACTCATGGAAGAGAAAACAGGATAGGGTGACACAGATTTCAGATCACCAAGCTCAAACACTAACCAAGTTTAGGCGACAAATTAACTGAGAGCATGCCGAAACTTTCGATTTTCGGTGGTATATTCATTTAAACTGAAACGAGATGGGTTTTGAACTTGCCTGATAAATCCGCCTGACTTAATTGGCTTGAGAGCGATTTGCTGGACTCTAATGGAGCTTGACGATCACCCTGGGAAACGAGATTATGATCTCTGGAAGCGCATCTGATTGATGAAATCGCGAACTCACGATTGTCTCAGTAATCTCCAGAATTCGAATTGATAATGAATGAGGATTTAATGAGGGATTAACGGGATCATGATAGATTGTGTACTTGTGACTAGAAATGGAGGGAGGCTTCGTGACAACATGCATGAATTTCTGTATCACCGCCGTGTCTTCATTTTGAAAAGACAAATGCGGTTGAAAGGACAACAGGAACTCAAATTTTTGGATAGACACAATTAGAACGTGCATACCTTCCAACTTGACTAGCTTTCGGTGGTTACGTTTCCATTTTTACCATTGAAACGTTTTCGGTGGTTAACCGCATTTTTTCTTTGCCCTATTAACTACCGGGAACAAAGGCTTTCGGTGGTTAATGAGCGCGTTTCAGGCTTGCCTAAACCACTGAAACCTGAGATTCTGACTTTTGCTTGACCAAACCAAATAAAAAATTTCTTTTGAGCTTATTTACATAATACAGATTCTCTAACCTACTTACAAAAAATTAGGAATAAAATTTAGACCACAACCTATCACCTCAAAATAAAAATTTCCACCAATTTATTTGAGGAGATAACACTTGGGATCTCTGTATGAAACTATTTCCTTCAGAACCCCATGTAGCTTGACAACTTCTTTCATGTATATATCCGCAATATTTTTTGTCTTGTGTGTAATCTTCACTGGAATAAAATGTGCAACCTTAGTCAATTTTTCCAGCACTACCATGATGGAATCATGTTGCTCCACTGTTCTGAGCAAGTTAGTAATAAAATCAACTTTAACAACTTCCCATTTCCATTATGGAATGGGAAATGGATGTAACAACCCAGTTGGATATCTATGTTTGTTTTTCACCTTTTGAAATTCTAGACATTTGGCTGTGTAATCAACCACTTCTTTCTTCATTCTTGGCCAAAAGTATTGGCTTCTTATAGCTGCAATTGATTTCTGATATTTTGGGTGCCAACATATGACACATTATGCATTTCTCGTAGCATTATATTTTTCATCTCTCTGGAATTCGACACATATACTTTGCCTCTGTACATGAGGATTCCATCATCTTGCAACTCATAATATTTAAATTTATGTTGTAAAATGCATTGCTGTAACATTTCTTTTGTTTTCAAATAATGTTGATTTGAATTTGCATCCTCTAAAATTCTATCTTTTAAATCAGATTTGTACATGCTGATGGTTGTAGCATGCATTTCATGTGCTCTCCTACTGAGTGCATCAACCACCCGATTTTATTTTCCTTTAATATGCTTAATTTCTAAGTCATATTCACTAATAAATTCATGCCATCTAGTTTGTCTAGCATTTAATGTGGGCTGTCCAAACATATGTTTCAGACCACAATGGTTTGTCCTTAGCTCAAATTTTATCCCCACAACGTAATGTCTCCACATTTTTAATGCATGAATAATGGATGCTAATTCTAACTCATGTGTAGCATAATGCCTCTCATGCTCTTTTAATTTTTGGGACTCATAGTACACAACATGATCTTTTTGAGTGAGGACTCCACCAAGCCCTTCCTTTCATGCATCAATGCACACAAAAAAATGTTCCTCAGGGTTTGCAATATTCAAGATTGGTGCACTTGTCAAAATTTCCTTCAACTACTGAAAACTCTCTTCACATTTGGAAGTCCATTCAAATTTCACTCCCTTTTTTTGAAAAGAAGTGATTGGGATTGTAATATTTGAGAATCCTTTTATGAATCTTCGATAATAACCTGCAAGACTCATGAATGATCCGACCTCTATCAAATTTCTTAGCAATGACCATCCTCTAGTGGAATCTATCTTCTTGAGATCAACTGCTATCCCATCAATTGAAATAATATTCCCCAAGTGGTGAATCTTCTTTTGATAAAAGATGCACTTACTTAGCTTGGCATACAACTTGTGCTCTCTTAAATTTTTTAGCACCATTCTTAAATGATGCTCAAGCTCTTCTTTTGTCCTTGAGTATATGAGTATATCATTTAGGAACAAAAATACAAACTTATCCAGGCACTCTTGGAACACTCCATTCATCATGCACACGAAAATAACAGGGGCATTTGATAGCTCAAATGACACTACCATGAATTCAAAATGCCTGTATCTTGTCCTGAATGCTATTTTGCTGATATATTATTCCTTTATTCTCACTTTATGGTAGCCTAATATCAAGTCAATATTCAAAAATATTCTGGAACCTTTCATCTGATCAAATAGATTATCAATCCTTGACAAAGGATATTTGTTCTTTATGGTAACCTTGTTCAATTGTTTGAAATAAATTCATAACCTTAAGGGTCCATCCCTCTTTTTCACAAAGCGCACTAGGGAATCTCAAGGTGACACACTTACCCCTTAACAACTCTTCAAGCCACATTTTCAAAATTTTCAATTCTGGTGTGCCCATTATGTAAGGTGTCTTGGACACTGGGGCAACTCCCGACACCAAATCAATGGAGAAATCAATGTCTCTCTTTGGTGGAAGTCTTGGGATTTCCCCAAAATCATATTCAAAATACCTCAAGATTGGATTGTCTTCAATGCTTTCCACTTTATCTCTGGATTCCTCTTCCATATGGGTTGCAAAAATTTGACATCCCTTCTTGAAACTCTTTTTCAACTGCATGGCTGAAATTTCTCTAACTACAACTCTTGGAATGCCTTGAACCTTGCCTTGCTACCCTACCTCATCAAGAAAAGTGATTGTAATGTTGTAACAATATAGGACAACATGGTGTTTTCTCAACCAATCCATGCCAATTAGATAATCATACGAACCCAATGGTATGATGTTCACATCTACCTTTGTGCCAAGTCCATTCATGTCTATAGGGAAATATTTAACTAGCTCACTGCTTTTTCTCTTAGCCCATGTGGCTAACATAACTAACCAAGATTTCTTATGATTACTTCTTTGTAAGTGAAATATTTCAACAATGTTAGATTTTATGTAACTATGGCTAGCTCCAAAATCAATTAAAATTGCTATGCACTGATTATCAATCTTACCTTCCACTTCAATCATGGGGACTAATACTCTGCTTGCTTGTTGTCCAAGGCTGCATAAATCCTTGTTATGTTTCTACCTATTTCCTCCACTATTTTAGCCTCCTGAATATTTTGGACAATGCTTATCCTTTCTCCTTTGAGAGGGCAGTCCTTGTACAAGTGATCTCCCTCATACCCCCAACACTTCATGGGATGCAGACTTAGCCTTTTCCCAAATGAATTTGTCATCCTAGGTTCATTTTGGGCTGACTATTCTTGTTGATTCACTTATGAGTTATTCTTGAAAAAGGGTGGCTTAAAACCCTTTTTCATTTGCTCCTTCTTACCCTTCATCTTGTCATTCCAAGATTTTTGGAAAGCTGGCCTTCCATTTCTCTGCTCATAACGACGATTTTCTCTCCTTAAGGTATCCTCCAAATTATTGGGGTTAACATATTGTATCTTGTCACTATAGAAGGAGGGTAATCCACTCAAAAATTCTTAAGTGATCAACTGAAGGCTTTATACAGGTGAAAAATTCTTCTGGAGTTTGCGCTTCAAGGAATTTCTGTGGACATTTGTTCTGAATGTAGACTGCAGTACTGGCAGCTTTGACCCAAATATATAATGGTAGGTTCTTGTCATACACCATGGCTCTGGCTGGTTCATTGATATTTCTATTCTTTCTTTTTGCAACCCCATTATGTTGGGGATTATACAACACAATCATCTCCCTCTTAATCCCGGAAGCCTGATAGAGTTCATCATATTTGAAGGAGTCAAATTCTTTACCATTGTTTGTTCTAAAAACCCGGATGCGTCTGCCTGTCTGATTTTCAACAAGATTCTTGAAATCTTGAAATCTACTGAAAGATTCATCTTTAGTCTTTAAAAAGTAAATCCAAGTTTTACAACAACAATCATCAATAAAAATGATATAGTAAATACAACCATTCATAGATGGAGTAGTCACGAGCCCACAAAGATCATAATGAATTAGATCTATAATTCCATTAGATTTTCTATTGCTGTGAGGATAGGGTTTCTTTGTATTCTTACCGAGTGCACAACCTCTACAAACACTATCATTCTCTAAAGAAAATACTGGCATACCTTTCACCATATTTGCAAACCTGGAAGTGCGTTGTAGTTTAGATGTCCAAGCCTTCTATGCCAGAGCTCGCAGAGATTTATCATCTCGTGAGATAGTGCTTGAACAACTTGACCTGAGATTTTATAAAGTCAACTCTCATGAATTCCAATAGTCATAGCAGTGCCCAGATCTCTATTTGAGGGCCACATGCGAGCCTTCCCTTTTGTGAAGGCTATTGAGTATCATTTTCTTTCTAACACTGCAACCGAGATTAAATTTTTCTTTAAACCAAGAACATAAAGAATTTCATCAATATGAAAGATATTACCTGATTGAAGTTGGAAAGAAGCAGATCCAAAACATTTTATGTCATAAGTACCATCATCACTCAATTCTACCTTTACATTGAATTTCTTGTCCCGATAGTTTGCAAAATTTTGTTTGAAACATGTCATGTGTTTGGAGGCACTGCTATCCATTAACCAAATCTCCTCCAACTTGGTTATTGTGACATAAAGAGATAATATGAGATAATATTTTTGATGTTGTTCTTTCTCTTTGGTGGCTGACCTGGTTTTTCTTCTTTGAGGTTCCTGTTGAGGCTCAACCTCTTTAGTAGCAACTGATGCTTGAAACTTTCATTTTCTTCTCTACTGAGAGGGAGGGTTCCTGCAATATTTTTCATAGTGTCCTAGATTATTGCAGTTAAAATATCTTACTTTAGATAAATGATGATTAAGATGAGATAACTTACCTTGAGGTTTCTTACCTTTTCCTTTAGTTTGAGGAAACTTCTTCCATTTCTTGGTCTTAGCTGAAAGGGCATGATCTCATAGAATTGAATGTTCATTTCTGCTTTTGAGTCTTCCTTCTTCTTCTAAGAAGTCATGCCATAATATGTCAAAGTTAGGTTGAGCTTCTCTTCCATTGAATGAAGCAAGAAAAACTCCCCATGACTCAGGGAGTCCATCAACTTCAGTTTGCACAAGGTCATCATCATCTACAACAACTCCTATTTTTATAAGCTGATCTTTGGTTTGAACAATCTTGGAGAAGAAGGCAACAAGTGTTTCATATTTTCCCATCCTCAAAGTACATAGTTGTTTCTTCAATATTCTTTTCTGATTTGGAGCCTTCTTTTCATAGAGATTAGCTAGGGCATCAAAGCAATCTTTAGCAGTCCTTAGACGACCAATGATGGGCATCGTGCTGTCCTTAACAGAATAAAAAATGATTCTCTTAGCCTGGGCTTGTTTCTTCCTGTATGCTTCCCTGGCTGTGTTTGAGGTGGGTTATTCAATTACCCTAGTAATCAACTCTTCCAGATCACTCTCTTAAAGGATGTTGAGTATCCTGCAATTCCAAACATTGAAGTTGGAGGCCCCTACAAGTCTATCTTCAGCTTTGACTGAAGAGGAGGCCATGTTGAGTTCTAGATCAGTTTAGTAAAAGATATGCTGCTGATCTACAAAACAAAACATAACAATATTAATCTACGCAGGCTCAAGTCTGCACTTCTTGAGCTCTTTTCATGCCCTAAACTTTCAAACCATGTTAGAAATAGGGAAAAGAACAAAAATAATACTTTTCAAATTTTTATGTTTATTAGATCAAATTTGTAAATGAAGTAGATCCTTTTATTTTGCAAAAAGAAGTAGAATATTTAATGATAATAATTCTGCATAGTTGTTGGTTCCCCTCCCTAGTCCCATTTTTAAGTGGAAAAAATGGTTTTCTGAGAGGCGTAGGGTAGCTCCTCCTCCGCAGTCAGAGTTCTGTGCAGCACCATTGAAATAAGCACATGGTTTTGTGGTGTCTATGAACTATTGAAGTCTAGTACTTAAGGTTTTTGTGGGAGTAATCTGAGGAAAATGAGCAATTATTGCTAGACTTTGTGCTTCTGGGAGGGTGGATTTTTCCTTGAAAATTTCTGAGTTTCTTGCTAGCCAAATTCCCCAACTTAGCAGGAGGGGGAGTGCTTTGAAGGATTTATTTCTTGGGGTATCTGTCCAGGTTTTCCAGGTTGATTCCATGGAATCTCCAGCCCAAGAAAAATTCTATTTTAGACTTTTTGAGGTTTCAATCCAAACTTTTACTGTGAAGGGACAAGTGAGGAGTAAATGCGGAGATTTTTCATTTGCGTTTTTGAAAAGTGTGCATATTCCAGGGCCTTCTATTTTTCGCTTGTTTAAGTTCTCCCAAGTTGGAATTCGATTGTTTAAAGTTGCCCACATGAATATTTTTTCTTTTTGTGGGCACTTTTTCTTCCAAAGGATTTTCCACCACCATTTGGGAAGTTGTTGTAATAGGAGGTTTAAGGATATATACCCTGCTTTTGGGGTGTATAGGCCATTTGGATTTTTTTGCCAAACTATTTCGTCCTCTCTTTTGGTTAATTTGATGTGGCTTCTTTAGAGTGCATCTATATAGTTTGTCAAAGAATTTTCTTGAGGCCCAACGAAACCGAGGAGATTCAAATTTTTCCAGCCTTGATTCCAATAAGTTATAGTTGGGGGGTTGGCTAAATGAGAGAGATAGAAGATACCTTGTTTGTGGATTTGTTCAGTAAGGTCTTCCGACAGGATGTGGGAGGTGCCGCTTCCTGGCTAGGGGTCAGTCCCTATTCGTAAACGATTTCCTTTACCCACCTTCCATGCAAGGCTGTCCCCAACCACTGTAAATGAAGAGATCATTGCTTTCCAGATGATCGAGCCAGTTGTTGAAACTTTGTGAGGTATTCTGATCCAATCTTCAATGGAATCTGGGGAGATATATTTTTGAGCTATTACAAGCATCCACATGCTGGTGTCTAAGATGGGTCTCCAATAGGCTTTTTCTATGAGGGCCTTTGAGACGAGAAAAATATTTTTGAGCCCCCATCCTCCTAGGGTTTTTGGCAAGGCTATGTTGTCCCATTTTGACCATGGATGTGTGTAATTTTATCCGGACCCTGACCAGAGGAAACATGCACATATTTTCCTGATTTTTTCCAGGATTCCTTTTGGGATCCAAGCTAACAACATCCAATAAACTGGGATGGCTTCTAGTACTGAATTTTTCAGAGTGAGTCTGCCTGCTCTTGATAACCATATGAAGCTCCAACTGTTTAGTTTTTTTTCTATTTTTTCTATCAACCATTTCCAATCTTCTTTTTTGTAGCTATTTGGTTTTAGCTGAAAGCCTAGGTATTTTATTCCTTGTGAGATATCTTGCAAATTGAAAGGGAAGAGTCTTTGATAAACTTCCTTTTCTTCTTCGTCTAATTCAGAAGTGGATATTGTATATTTTTGCTCATTTATTATCATACCTGTAGCTAAGCGAAAAGTAGCTAGGATGTCCGCCAAGGTTTCAACGTATCCAACTTTCCCATTACAAAAGATGAGAATGTCGTCCACAAATAATAGGTGAGTGATTTTCAGACTTGATGATACTGATATTCCTTTAAAGGTCCCTGCTCTGGCTACTGCATCTAGGGATTTACTTAGGCCTTCTGCTACACGAAGGAAGAGGAGAGGTGACATAGGACAACCTTGTCTCAGTCCTCTTTCCATATTGAAGAAAGGGAACGCTACCCCATTGATGAGTACTGCGAAGGAAACTAAGGTAATACATGCCATTATCCATTTTATAAAGGGGGCTTGAAATCCTAAGTGGGTGAGCAGAAGATGAATGTAAGTCCAATTTACCCTGTCAAAGGACTTTGAAAGGTCAATCTTCAGTATTGCTCCTTTTGACCTTGTGGTGTTTAGGCTGTAGAGGCCTTCTTGTGCAACCCCTACTGCCTCGTGAATTTGTATTTCTTCGAGAAAACCAAATTGTTCCATTGAGATGGATTTTGAAAGTAGGGGTTTTAACCTAAGAGCTATGATTTTGGCAATGATCTTGTAAATATAGTTACAAAGAGAAATAGGCCTGTAGTCATCAAAGGTATGAGGATAATTTACCTTTGGTATGAGGGCTATAAAAGTGGAGTTGAAAGGTCCATGAATTATGTCATTTGTTCTTGATTCTTCAATTACCTTTAGTAGAACCTTGTTGAGCATATCATAAAAACCCCTGAAAAATTCAATTGTCCACTCGTCAGGGCCTGTAATTTTATCCCTTTGAAAGCTTTGTAGAGTTTCATTTAACTCTTTTTCTGTGACTTCAACGAACAAGTCTTGGTTCCCTTGGTCGATTACAAAACTTGGGAGGTATAAGGCCACCTTTATGATTTCTGCAATATTGGTGTTCCTGTCAACTTTAAAGAGGGAATTGAAATGGTTTTTGCCAAGGTTTTCTATTTCATCAAAATTTGAGCAGTGTATACCTTCTCGATCCTTTAGACTCCATATTGTGTTTCCAACTTTCCTTCTTTTTGCATATTCTTGGAAGAATTTTGTGTTTTCATCCCCTTTTTCCAACCAAATAGCTCTACTTTTCAGTCTCCAAGAATTTTCTTGTTCCGCGAGCAAGGTTCTTCTTCTTTCTTCTATATTTTTTAGAGTTTCCCAGGCGTCATCTGAGAGAAATGCTGTCTCAGGGTCCTCTTGAAATTTTTTGAGGTTTCCTCTATTTTTTGTAATTCTTTTTCTTCTGAGTTCTGTTTTGATTTTGCCCATGGGATGGCCAATTTCTTTATTGATTTGAGATTTGACACAAACTGGATGCTTGTAGGAGTTTACTTGGTATTTCTTATGGAGGTCCAGTTTGTCCTGATAAGTTGTTGAAAGCTTTCATCTTTTAGCCAGGAGGGGTTGAATTTGAAAGGGGCAGCCGGTTTGATGGGGGATCCTTCCAGATCGAGCCAAAAATGTGAGTGATCTAATTCCCCTCCACTTCCAATCCATTGGCGAATTTGAAAAGGGAGCGATGCAAAGGATTCAGAGGTAAAAAAACGATCTAATATTTTTGCTACTCTAGCTTCTTCTGTCCTCATATTTATCTAGGTGGGTAGCGTTTTTGGTGGAGCCACATCAATTAGTCCCTTTGAGTCCATTAGATGTCTAAAATACACAGCTTGACTGTCTTGGTGGGCAATACGTCCCCAACTTTCTTCTTATCCCAAAGAGAAGTTTAGATCACCTCCCAAGATCTGTGGTAGGGAAGGAGGACAAGAGCTGAGACATAGGTTGGGTGGGGCTGGCTGAGGTTTATGGAGAGAAAATCCTAGAAGATCCTCTGCCTCCTAGCCAAGAGTGGCCATCTTGAGTTTTTCCCAGAAAAATCCCCAAGAAACCCGAGAGCTGTGAAAAAAAGTCCTCCTGTGAAAACGGTGGTGAAAACCCAACTGATTGTTTTGTGAAGTTCTAGTCTTGACTGCCAGTTGTCAAATGCTAGGGTAGCGGTTCTCCAAGATCAGGAGAATAGTCCACCATGTCATCATAATCGACCATGTTGGTTTTGTAGCTGAACGAGGTGATCCCCAGAAAATCCCTGTTTTGTCTACCACTGGAAAAAACCAAATAAAATGGAGCAAAGACCCCAACTATTATAGCTTCGAATGCTCTAAGGCTTAGGAAGAGGTTGGGGGAAACAATCAGTTGACTTGAAGTGAGTCCGGAGGTACGACTGTAGGGGGAGGGCGTGGGGTTAAGAAATAGGTCAGTGGGAGAGGGGGGCTAGGTGGGACGAGAGGCTCGTGACCGTAGTAGGTGGCTCACGGGCCTCCGAAGCTGTTGAGCCGCAAGCTGTGTTCCAAAAATAACATTACTATTACACCCTTGATGATCTAATTAACATTAAATATTCTTAATAACGAGTATGTATACATGGAAATATTTGATCATGAATTAGCATGACTAGTCCTTAATGACATTACATACATATTGTCTAACATGGCCATTGATAATGATATTGCATACTTTTGATGATGAATGGGTAGCTTTGATGACCCTTGATGGGGATTTAATATTATTTTTCTTGTTCTGATATGATTAATTGCATGTACATGTTGGATTCCTTGCTTTGATGTGTGCTTGTATTGTATACCTTTTCTTGATATAGTTCATGATATATGCACATGTTGGATGCCTTGATGTATGACAATGTTGGATACCTTACCTTTGATATGTTTCATGATATATATGCACATGATGGATGACATTATTGGATACATTTCCTTTGATACGGTTCATGATATATATATATATATATATATATATACATTGAATACCCTACCTTTGATATATATAAGATAGTATTGAATACCCTACCTTTGATATGGTTCATGATATGTATGCATATGATGGATACCTTGATGCATACCTATATTAGGTACTTTTCCTTTGATATGGTTTATGATATATGTACAGTTTGGATGACTTGATATGATGTATACTTGTATTGGGTATGTTTTCCATTTAATGTGGCGCATAATACGATTTATAATTTATGCTTGGTTAAAGAGATACTTCATGTGATGGGTTATGATGATGATGTCATATGTATACATCGATATCTTGGATGGACTAATTTGATGTAGGTAAAATAGATTAAGGGGAAATGCACCTAGGGGAAGGGATCATGTCTCAATGAGGATGACTATACTATCCTAATCTATTCTAGAGCTAGGAAAATCCCGGGGAAGGGGAAAAGTTGTGAAAATGGCCTCCAAATTTAGCATGGGTAAATGGGTAGAAGGGGAAAGAGTTGCATTTCACTTTTACCTTGTTTTGTACACTTGTAAATTCACTATCAAACCCAAATTTTACCCTTGCATGAGTAGGGGGAAATCCAAGAGACAAATTTTGGGAGGGGGGTTACTTGTTTTGGCATTACTAAATAAATTGCTTGCGTATTGTTGGGGGATACTCTTGGGAACAAGGATCATGAGGAACTTAGTGCTAGGAATACATTGGTGTTATGTTATTGATAATTTGGGAAGAAATGTTTCTGTGACCACTTGTCCTATGTGGATTAAGGGGTCATGAGTGTATTTGCAACTTGAAGGGGTACTAAAGCTCAATGTGATTGGTTCCTTGTACTATTTTCCTTTGGGACCAAATTAGAAAGATGCCACTGTTGTAGTGATTGTGATCACCAACTGAGGGTGGTAGTAAGATATTTTCTTGAGGGGGTCACCACTGCTGTCTTGGTTGGAATCACCATTTGAAGGTGGTATTAAGACCCTTTAATGTCATAATACCACAAGACTTAGAGGTGCTACAAGTCTATGATCCTCTCCACCACACCTAGGCTGAACTGATTGTAAGCATGTTGATTTGGTCTTGAGTAATTGGGTGGGATTCTTGAGAACACTACAAGTTTGTGGTTCCTATCCTCATTGAGCTTGAACCCTTCTCAATGGGAGACACTTGCAAGGGTGATTGCATTGGTTAGGAGGTAAATCGAACCTTAGTGAATCCCCCCCTACGTTATTGAAGATTGGTTCATGAAATCTTGTTGGATATTATTGGTGGGATCTAGAGTGCAACTGGGTCAGCCTGAACTTCGACAAGCTACAAGTTACATGAATTTTTGTTTCAAAGTATTTAATTTGCGTAGTGTTGGTTTCCAAGATGGATGATTTAGTTGCATGTTTCTTGTGGGCCTTTGGTAGGATCTTATCTAGTGTAGTTCCTGGATTATATGCACTGTACTTGTTGCTTTTAGTTCTAGCTTGTCTGATGTGTATGGCCTTAAAGAAAAAAAACTGTTATCTTGTAGAGGTAACACCCTTTACGGGTTGTGACACCTCATCTAGTATTATTACTTTAATCAAATAATATGGAGTATTGTATGATGCTTTCTTAGAGAGAGTGTTGGTGGTTGGAAGTGAATTAAACAATAGTTTAATCACCTTTTATCCAATCTACATAATGTTTGTCAAGGAAAAAGTTGGTCTTATATCATTCTGTCTTATATCCTCCTTTTCTTTAGCTGCTCCATATGTTGTCATCTTATGGTGCAAGTTGTTTGGGCTTATCATGATTCAATTTATTTTGGAATTACTTGTATTTGTCTCACCATCCATGCATTTTGGAAGTCACACACACACACACACATATTGTTTAAGTGAGGAAAGTTTGAATACATGTGCATGAGATTGAGAAGTAAGTCTATCCCCAAACCAAATGAATGGTTGAAGTGATGCATAGAATTATACATCTTACAAGCTATCAAAGTATTGTAAAGTGAAGGGATGTATGAAAGTCTTCTTGTGAAAAACATCATGATTTGGCCACTTCAATTAAAAGCAATCACATATTTAGATCTTCACTCCCTTTTTTTTTTTACCAAGAGTCCTCTTAAGACAATGTTGACAATGCTTGGGGTGACATGTATATGTCTTCCTAACAATGGATATGTTTATTTTGGTGTTTGTTATGCATGCACACTTGGAAAACTATATTAACATAGTTCTTCTGAGCTACAACCACGTATTTCACAATTAGAACATAACTTATCTGTAAATGGTGGGCCTATGGCCTGACCATTTTATCAACACAGATACTTCTGTGAGATGGATTTTCTTCTTTATTATTTGGTTTGCGTCATTCGTGATTTCCATACCAATTCCAACTAAGTTCCCAAAATGTGGGAATTGGTTAATTTATCAGTGAGATAAATTATGATGTCTAGTTATAAAGGAATGTTTAGTGGACTAATTAAGTTACTTAATAATATAGAAAAACTCCCAAGGTGAGTTTAGGCACTCAACATCTGAGAAAAACAACCTGGGGCGAGTTTGGAGACCCAACATTAGAGAAAAATGACTTGGGGTGACTCAATATGAGATAAAAATGACTTGGAGCGAGCTTAGACATCAAAGAAAAATGACCTAGGGCGAGTTTAGACTCTCAACATCAGAGAAAAAAGACTCGGGGGCAAAGGGAAGAAGCCCACCTAAAGAAAAACAACCCAACAATGATCAACTTTGACCATTTTCTTAGTTGGGACTCCCAACACTAAGAAAAATATTAAGAGAGCTATAAATTCCGCCAAGCATAAGTAAATTCACCTAACAACAAAAGAAAAATCCAGGAGGAGTGAATACAATTTGTGGGTGGGTGGAACCTCAGTCAACAAGACAAAACACAATTCAGAGAGAACTGAGCTAATGAAGCTTGCATAGACTAACTAGAAAATAAATTTCAAGCAATAAAACTCAAACTTGAACCAAAATATACCTACATAGAGTAGATTACACCCACATAGTATAAAAAGCAGAGATTTATTTTGTTTTTAAATTTCATTACAATGGGTGAGATATGCATGCCTAGAAATTTCATGCATTGTTACTCATGAAAAGAAATGCAGATGGCCATGGCTCAGAGATGCCTTCACTCATCGTGGATAGGATCCTTGACTCCTTCGTCCACCGATATTGAAGAAGGATACACTCTTTGAGATATCATATTTGCAAACTTCCCAAGTTCTCCTTGTCTCCCGTGTTTTTTCATTCTTCACCACAACCTTCATTTTTAATGGGTTCCGTTTGGAAGGCCAACCATCACAATGGTTCACTTCCGCTTCCAACTTTGTCAAAAAAGACAAAACAAAATAAAAAGAACAATTACAAATTTACAAAGTATTTTGGGTGAGGATCCAATTCGGATCAATAACCCTTTGCCATTCAACTCAACCATAGAACTCATATTTGTAAGCAGTTGAAGGGAAGACTTGCTATACTTTATTAAAGTTGATTTGCAATTGAAATGTGTATATCATTTACACTACTGGTCTTCAACTGAACACATTTATATATCATTGTTGGGTAATATTGCGTTGTGTTCAAATGTAGAAGCTATTCACTCATCTGGTTAAAGTGCCGGTATATTGGTTAATTAAGAGGTTAAGCTAAGTTGATGCCAAATAGATCTGTTGTGCTTCCACTTTACAATACCTATGATATGTGAAGAAGTTTGGTTGGGAACAAACATTGCAAACATAACCATCCTTCATGACACTAGAGGATAGTGGCAAGATTCATTTGCACTTAGAATGCATTGAGCACAAAAGCATCATAAATCATTCAAAGGATAGAGATCTCTACATAAGATAAAGAACATAGATCATATTTTGTTTTCTATAGAGGATCTACGTTGGTGAAATGAGTAAGCTATAAGTCCCTCACTTACGGATCAAGCACTCTCCATATCATTGGTTTAAAGGAACAAATGACTATCAATCATTCCTAAAGAGAGGAGTACCACCTCTATTAATATGAATGAAGGAAGGTTCCTTTTGTTCCCCACAAACACTACCCTTAGAGTTGAACTTTTCCCTTGTAGGCAAAATACATCAACACATAGACTAGGTAGTTGGTGGGTAATGATTGTAATAATGAAGGGTAGTTGGCATAAGCCCCTACAAGTACTTGTGAGAGAGTATATATGTACACATGCATATCATTGTATTAAGACATGTTTAGATTGATCTTATAACAATTATCACTTGTGGAATGAGTAATTGATTGTGTTGTGCTACCTTAAGGGTATTCCTAGGGTTTGTTATTGCATTGATTTACTTGTTATTATGAAGTATATGTTTTATCCACCGATGATCATAACAAGCCACTAAGGATCATAACATTCAATATATTATTCTCCTTCTTATGCAATAGGAGTATATGCTACATTTTTGAACTAGGTATTGGGTCATCTCAAGGGTTTGGATATTCCTTATCATTATTAGTTTGAAATAAATTTCCTTAGGAACACTATTCATCCAAAACACAAAATGTGCGGAGGAAGGATTAGATTTCATTTCCATATTGCTTGCTGGTGTATAAAAATAAGAGATTGCATGAAAATTACAGTTAGAATCAATTACATGATTTGAAATATCTTCATTTTCTCCTTTATTTACATTGTTTCCTTTTAAACTAGAGATACTCTTTACAAATTTCGACAATTTCTTTGGTGAACTCATTGGAGTTGAAGTAATATGTACAAATTTGTTCATACTTAGATTTGACAATTCAATATCTCATACCAATTTTATTGTTATTTGAAATTCATCTCCCTTAATATCATCATCATTGATATATCCCGTGCCCCCTTGTAACAATTGTAAAAATAATCAAAATTGCTTGACCTATTATTTCTCAAAAAACTCCTTACTAACCATGGAGTCACCTCTAATGCCAAGAATTAAAAATGGGATTATAGATTTTTCCTTTTTGAAATTACCTTAAGACAAAAAGTCACACATGAGACCAAGTTAAAGTAGCTTAAAACTTTTTTTTCCATGAATTTTTTTTCTCAAATTTATAAAGGGTATAAATTCATTTACAAAATAACATCAGCTGGAGAGAACATGCTCAGTGCTGGCCAAAGAACAGACCATTACATACCATATCCAAATGGTTGTTGGAAATACTAGAACAAC
>JZKD02S1670334.1:119025-132511 GCA_000966675.3 Picea glauca
TGAGGAGCGCATCGGATTTCGGAGGGTCGCGAGTCATAGGGGTGAATGAGTTTTAACCTTAGAAACCCCAAATCCCGATATTGAACCAGGGATTGGCATTTCGCTAATGCCGGTTTGTGGGGATTTCTCATTTGTGGGAGATTAACCCCAATTTTTTTTAAATTACGATAGTGGGTATGTTACACTTTCGGGGTCTAGAAAGAGACTGCCAGCTGCAAAGGTGGAAACAATGTTTACCATCAAGATCGTTCCAAAGGAAATTAAATGTGAGCCTACGAAGTAAAATAATAATTTTTTTTGGGATACACTCAAGAGTCATCCAGTAGACAACAAGACCCTCAAGCACCGATTTGACTAAAATGAATCGCCCACCCAGGGACAACCACTTATTGCACTAAAAACCAATCTTCCTTTTGAATAATGCCACTAGCCAACTCCAATCTGCAGAGGTGGAGGCTCCCGGTTTCATCCTGTAGCCCAGGTAGCTGAAGCCTTCTTGCAAATCAAGAAAAGAAAAGGGGATGGAGTCTTTGAGAAGCGAGAGCTCAACATCAGATAATCCCCAATAATGGACCGTGGATTTTAATGGGTTGATGGTCAGACCCGAAACTGTGGAGAATACATGCAGTACATCTAAAATAACAAGCCAGTCTGTAAGGTCAGCTTTTGACATTAGGAGAATGTCGTCGACGAACATGAGATGAACAATCTTGATGAGTCTTGATAATTTTATACCAGAGATTTGGTGTTCGGAGATGGATTTTGCAAGGAGAAGGCTAAGGCTTTCCATAATAAGTATGAATAGATAATGAGAGAGTGGGCATCCCTGTCGGAGCCCCCTTTCACTTTTGAAGAAGTTAGTCGCCTCCCCATTTATCAGCACCGCGAAATTTGCACTAGTGACACAGGCCAGAATCCAGTCCGTGAACTTGTCTCCAAATCCCGCTGAGTGTAGGATTAGTCTCAAAAAAACCCAATCTATGCTGTCAAAAGCCTTTTTGAGGTCTATTTTCATGATCAATGCCTTTAGATTTTTCTGTTTGATGGAGTGGATGCACTCGTGGGTAGCACCGATGGCATCTTGTATTCTCCTACATTTTAAAAACCCGAGCTGTTCAGTTGAAAGACTCCTTTCCAGATACGGCTTAATGCGGTTAGAGATAACTCTTGAAACCAACTTGTATATAAGGTTGCACAATGAAATTGATCTGTAGTCATTGAAGGAGATTGAATTGTTTTCTTTGGGGATCAATACCAGGAAAGTGGAGTTAAGACTTTTTGTGATCTTACCTTTGATGCGAGTGTCTTCCACCATCTGTAGGAGATCCGATCCAACGAGATCAAAAAAATAGGAGAAGAACTCTGCCGTCCAACCGTCGGGCCCTGGACTTCTCTCCTTCTTGAAACTTTATTCTTTATAAAGAATATTTTATAGAGAATATATTTTGATGCATTCCTTTTGACATGAATTTCACCCATTTGTATCCAACTCCTACTCTTATGCATTTAATATATGGCATACACCACTTGTGTATGCTCCTCTTTTTCTAATGCAAAAGAATCTTACAAACGTGAATTCAACAACCCACATTAATTGTTTTTCCTTGAAATTCAAAACTTCACTCCTAAGTTATTCCTTTTTATGATGTGATAATAATATTTCACATTATATTTGGTGACTATTAAAGACTTATTGTAATTAAGAAAGAACATTATTCGCCCCCACTAATATCGTGTTCAGATTGCCTATAAATTAAAAAAGAACATTATTCGCCCCTCAGAAGTACCACTAATATCGTGTTCAGATTGCCCACAATCGATGGAAATGTAAAATGATTTCTGTATATTACTTAGAATTGTAATATGGTTTGTACATACCACAATCCATTTTATAGCTCCACCCCTGTCGATCATAGTTTAGAAAGTTCACATATTCCAACTTTAATGTTTATAAGGAATGAATAATACTTACCCAACATAACTCTATGTAGTAGGATACCATTATTTGACAATCCTAACAATATAATGTTTCTAAGGAATAGATAATACTTATCCAACATAACTCTATGTAGTAGGATACCGTTATTTAACAATCCTAACAATATAATGTTTCTAAGGAATGGATAATACTTACCCAACATAACTCTATGTAGTAGGATACCATTATTTGACAATCCTAACAATTTGTTGAAATCTCTTTATTGACATGTTTTTAAATAAATTTATTTTATTTTAAAATTTTATATTAAAAAAAAAATATTATAATAATAATGAAATTTTTTAATTTAGTGGAGAAATATTTCTAAATAATTTTATTTTACTTTAATTAATTAATTTTTTATTTTTTAAAATAATATATCTTAAATATGATAATAATATAACTCTCAAATATCATAGGTAAAAGTTAACAATCAACCTCTATTATCTAAAATTCTAAACTATATAAATCATCACAAACATTTTCTTTTAATAGTTGGTAATTCCTCTAAGGTTTAGTATGTTACCACCTCAAAAAATATATTTGGATTTCTATGGTAAAAGTGCACCCACAACATTTAAAGGACATGCATATACATGAAGTTCTTGGTCTCACTTGGAAAAGGAGAGTATGGTGCACATTCCATAAATATTTTTATAATTTTAATGGCTTTTTATTTATTTTCCCTTTCAAGTTGTGTAACCTTCCTTAATCTATAGGGTGCATAACACACATAATTCTTTATAAACCATCTATAATATCTAGTGTGATTTAAAATAATTTCAACTTAGTAACCTTGATGGGAATCCATCTTTCATATCTTGTCTCGATCTGGTTTAAGTCCATTTTGGCATACTAGCATCCTAACAACCTTCCATATAGAAACAAGGGGACTGCCTCGAACAATATGGTAAAAAATAATAAATTTGTCTTCCTTTGTGCAATGTTCATACCACCCCATTAGTTAAAGATATAGAGTCATATTTTGGTCTTCATATATTTATTAAAGTATCTTTGTTCACACTTGCTTCGAGTATATATAGTATCAAGATTAGAGATTGCAAGGAGTAAACATTATCATGTAGAGATAAGTTGATCCAGAATAATTACATTTTTTGGATTTTCATAGTAGGTATACGGAGAGTTTCATAAGATTATATAAAATGTTTTGTTTTCTGTTGTTGTGTTATTTAAAGTTTAAAGTTTATTTTATAAATAAATTTTGAATTATATAAAAAGAAAATTTTGTTGTGTTTTTTAATAATAAGTTTATTGTAGTTTTGGATTATAAGCTTTTAGACGTTTCAAATTTTTCTGTTTGTTGGTCAGTTTCTGCAAATGTATTTAGCCACATTTACCAAAATGTGAAGGTCAGTGGAAGGAAGAATCTATGAATGCCCCCACCACAAGTCATCGAGAATGGGGAATAAATGAGAGTTGTCACAAAAAATGATGAAATTGCTAACTTGAAGAGCATCCAACTACGCCGAATTTTGTTGGAAACTTGGGCACTTTTTCAATCTACCGAGTACTCTTTTTTATGAGTAAATTTTTTCTTGGATCAATTTAATTTCAAAATAGATACAACGAAAGCTAAAAACATTTAACTACTCAAAACTAACCATGTTGTAATTGACTTGGAATGGAGATCAATCACATATTTTTTTGTTATGATTTGACGACGCAGTTGGGAGGACCATGCATGGCTCTTAAAATGAAAAGGAGAGATAGTCAAGAAAACAACGCAAGAGTGACTAAGAAATACATGCTGCTGCATAACAACAACCTCCACACGGTCTTGGATCGCTTTGAATGCACCAGACTCGATGCAGAAGGAACTGTGGCATTCCTAGGTTTGATACGCTTCTTTGATTATCCATACCTAACTAGAAAAATACTTATATGTGCTTGTCGTGATGATTAACATGATCTTAATGTGACCTTTATATGGTGCAGGAGCTTACACTGTTGGCAGGACGCACTGTGTGAATTTAGTGAACAAACTTTACCCAACGATTGATCCATCCATTGATCCAGACTACCTAGTTTATCTGAAAGGTAGATGCACCACGCCAAATCCAGAACCCACATAAGTCTTATACTCTCGAAATGACCCAGGCACCCCGATGAAATTTGATAACAATTACTACAAGAAATTGATAGCCAATAAGGGATTGTTGCTCGTCGATCTTTCAGACAATCATATCTAGACTACCCATTTTATCTGAAAGGTAGATGCCCCACGCCAAATCCAGAACCCACAAAAGTCTTATACCCTCGGAACAACCCGAGCACCCTGATGAATTTTGATAACAATTACTACAAGAAATTGATAGCCAATAAGGGATTGTTGCTCGTCGATCAACACTTGTTTTCGGACAACCGGACCTCAAATTATGTGAACAAAATGACACAAGATAACCAATATTTCTTCTCTCAATTCGAGAGAGCCCTCATAACTTTGTTTGAGAATAACCCTCTCACTGGAAGTCTCGAAGAAATACCCCTGTTCATTTCCGAGCTCTTTCTGTGTTTCCCACATCAACACTCGTGTTAGAACTAAAACTAGAATAGGTTGGTCAATATAAACAACCAATATTTTTATTCCTTGTTTTCCAAGCACTTTATGTCCATCCTTATATGTACAAAGATTGAAAATTGAGATTTTTTTTTGCGATGAATTACTTGTCTTCCTTCTTTTTTATTTATCACTTCTCCTACTTTATATATCACTATATACACTTTTTCTTACTAATTGTTGCTCGTTGATCTAGACTACCCATTTTATCTGAAAGGTAGATGCCCCACGCCAAATCCAGAACCCACAAAAGTCTTATACCCTCGGAACAACCCGAGCACCCTGATGAATTTTGATAACAATTACTACAAGAAATTGATAGCCAATAAGGGATTGTTGCTCGTTGATCAACACTTGTTTTCGGACAACCGGACCTCAAATTATGTGAACAAAATGACACAAGATAACCAATATTTCTTCTCTCAATTCGAGAGAGCCCTCATAACTTTGTCTCAGAATAATCCTCTCACTGGAAGTCTCGAAGAAATACCCCCGTTCATTTCCGAGCTCTTTCTGTGTTTCCCACATCAAAACTCGTGTTAGAACTAAAACTAGAATAGGTTGGTCAATATAAACAACCAATATTTTTATTCCTTGTTTTCCAAGCACTTTATGTCCATCCTTATAAGTACAAAGATTGAAAATTGAGAATTTTTTTTTGCGATGAATTACTTGTCTTCCTTCTTTTTTATTTATCACTTCTCCTACTTTATATGTCACTATATACACTTTTTCTTACTAATTATTTACATTAAATATTTTTTTTTTCATTTAAAATAATTTTTAATTTTTTTTAACACATTTTTCTTTTTTGATAATATACATGGTAAAATTAGAAACAAATTTAATGATCTACTCTATAGTAACTAAACCAAAAAGTATACATTTGAGAGTCTATACCAAAAAGTATACATTTGAGATTCTAACCAGAATATATAGAACAAATTGAATTATTAACAACATAAATTAACTTTCAAAACTATAAAATATTATACTTCAAACATTAAATAAAATAAAAAAATATTTTTTATTTTTAAATTTTATTATAAAGAACATTCTATGGCCTCTAACCTTCCCACAAATCTAAATAAATTAAAAATAAATTAATTATTTTTAAATATCTTTATTAAAAAACATTCTATATATACTTTGTACATGGACGTATCTTTCAATATTAAGGCTATGTTTGGCTCCTACTACCAATCAATCATATATATATATTTTAAAAGAAAAAAAAATAATTAAATTCGGAAAACTGATTAATAATTCAAAATTATATTTTATAAAATTATATAAATATAATTAAGAAAAATTATTAAATATATTTTTTTAATATTAAAAAATTATTTTAAATAATATTTAATTTATAATTTTCAATATTATAATATATTTAATTAATTTTAATATTTTTAAATTAAATACATTAATCTATATATATATCGCATATGAGTTTAAGTTTAGGGAATAAACTAATATTATAAATAGATACTTTTCCAAATCATCAAAATTCTATTCAAATTTCGGATTGGTATAAAGTCTTTTATTTTATATCATCCAATTACAACAAGTAAAAATAAAGTAAGTAATATAAATTAAATATAAACAGAGTTAAAAAGTTCTCTTGAATATATATGCTTTTCTACTGGACGTTCAAATTAATTAAATGTTATGCTCTTCTATGACTAGAAGTTCAAATTAATCAAATGTTATCATTCTTGTGTGCTTTTAATCCACAATATATGCTTTTTTATGATTGGACGTTCAAATTAATTAAATATTATCATTCTTATGTGCTTAAGAGATTTATTGCATACTAAGAAGTTCTAATTTACGAGTCTAACATACTAGCATAAATGAGAATACTTATGTAAATTTTGCATTTTAATAACTTAATAAACCTATGACTTTCTTGTTTAAGAGGTGTAATGGTAGATTCCAATACTATACTTCCTAATTGAATTTTAAGTTTTCTAAGTAATGAACGGAGGAGAGAGGCATATTTTCGCGATTTTATAATTTCTGGTGACTAATCATTAACCATTACAAATACCTTATGAGATCGCTATGATAGTTACTAAGGCGATAACAAGAACATAAACAAACAAGTGTCAAGAATTTTTGAAAAATAGTAGCCCATTGTTTTTTGTGTTTAATGCCCATTGTCGCATGTGGTAGTCATCGTGGTTGTCTTTGCTGCCCTGCCTTTCTTGAAAAGGAGAAACATACATAGTGACAATGGAAAATGCCATGGGACAGATCTACAAGTTTCTCATGCCCACACTGAAGGACGCCATGGGATAGATCTTCTAGTTACTCAGGTCCACACAGAAGGAGAAGCCCTAAAAAATTACAGGTAATTACGTTAGTCTCTTACAGGCTTACTTCTCCCCCATTGCTAGTGGTTATGAAACTACAATTGCTGGTGCTTCTGCCACTAATCCCGAGGGCATGATATAGAGATATGTGTAGAGCCTTTATCGAGAAGAAATGAGGTAGTATTAGTTAATAATTGCTACTTGAATCCTGCTATGGTCTTCCACACTTGTCCACCTCAGGTTCAAAGCGTCATTGCAAATAAATTTTCCCATAAAAACCTGTGACATCCCTTGCATTTGAGCCTTCTCAAGGCTACAGGTACTTAGGAAGTAAAACTATTTAGAAATAAATCTCAACATATTTTTCTGATTGATAAGCTTGAGGAGGAACAACTGAGAAGTGAGCAACAACTGAAATCCACTTAAAGAAGAAAAACATTTTCTTGTGTTAATTTGCGTGGGAAAGCAAATGGATCCATCCTCTGCTCCAGGGGTGGGGGTGCCAAGGTTTTCATTACAACAGTGGAATGAAGAAAGAGTAACCTTTATCGGACCTTTAAGGTTGGTTGGTACCCAAGGAACCGATTCACTCTGCGTAGATTGACTAAGTGGCATATATTGGAAGAATTTCATTTTTGTGAGTGGCGTGTGGGAGTGGGAAGCATGTATTGAAGGAAGCATCGTCAGCCCACATCTCCATCAAAGGTATGTAGTTCTCTCCATCACCTCCTCCTTCTCCTTTGATCTCGTTTGTAACATAAATCCGTGCAGTGTTATCCTCTAAATCCTCTGTAAAGAAACACTACAGGTTAAATCTCTGGATTTCTTACAACATTATGGAAAGGAAGCAAAAAGTTCTATTTTACTGTTTCTTACAAGCATGAAAAAATAGGCAATCTATGCAATCTGGTTTAGAGAGTTTTTGAAGGTCTCACTAAGCATATAATCCACATGGATCCATTTCCAGGTTTCTTTGCAAATTAACCAGTGCTTACATTTTTTTCCTGCAGTATGTTATAACCTTTTTAAATGACAATTTACATAGAGGACACTCGCCCACAACAATTGGTAAGAACTATATTCCATGTTTTGAAATATCAATTGTTTTTCATTTTATTTTGTATTCAATATTGCTCCAGTCAGCAACAAACCATTCATCGTTTCCCAAGTAAAAAGAGAATATCGTTTTAGAGTTGAGATCGACATTCAAAGCATCAAATATTTATTCAAAGTAATAGCTTTATGTGATATTATAAGTTCATAGATCATATAAGTGTAGAGAAACAAGATTAGTAGATATAGTAGTGGTTGTTACTATGATTATTGTAGTCGTAGTTACATATCAAGGGAAGGGCTTGTAGCAGTAGTATTTTTTGTTAGCGAAATGGAAAATGCAACTTCCGGCTAGGAATCCTTCATTTCAGTAAACATTTTTGCAATTGGTGCTTCTCACACAATATCCTTTGAACTTGTCTCTTGGGGTCTTGCAACATACACGATTGTCTACCACTTCCCCCTGCTTCACATTACATTAACTTGTCGCTTGGGGTCTTGCAACATACATGATTGTCTGCCACTTCCCCCTGCTTCACATTACATGTTTCCATTCACACCAACAAACATTTCAACAAGAAATGTTACAACAATCGATATATAGATTATTCCATCAATTCTTCCATTCAATTGATAGAGAATGAACAAGTAGAATACAAGAGGAAGAGATTTACCAATGCTTATAACGAGTAGCACGAGCAAAAAAATAACATTCAATCTACTTCCAACTCCATGTTTTCCCTTATTAATCTCATTCTTTTTTTAACGCACCACATACCTAAAAGTTTCAATAAATACCATCCAACATTTTTAAAATAGCTGAAGTGAATACCCTATTGATATCAGTCCTAGACATGTTGAAATGGCCAGTAATAAGCACTATACAATTTAATGGTGTTACACAGTCAAATCTAAATAATTTTAGATTAAAAAATAAACACACAAAACATTTAATACCTTAGAGACACCATATCTTATTGATAGTCGAAGATCAGTCATCGGCTTTGGCTATGAGAATAGTCGCTTTGAATTCTTCTACATATTCCCGAGATCCCTGTGGGCTGGGACTTCGACTTCTCCTCCCCTTGTTGAAGGACATTCCTTCAACCCTCATCTCTCAACTGGAGAAGGGACGTCCTCGTTGGTGTAGTTCGCAGGAGAAACAATTTGATGTTGGTTTCCAGAGAAACTATAATACACTAACATTTTATCATTGTGCATGGAGATGTAAGGCCACAAATGAGGTGTAGAGTGTGCATGCAGATCACCAGCTCCACAGACATGCATCGATTGGGGCGACCATCGATTGCAACAATTCCAGTACGTGGTTATTTCTTAAGTTTTTAATTTTTAAATGATTTGTATTATCTAACAAATAGTCATAAATATTTCAACACACCACGGGTAATTAAGTCACATCCCAACCTCTGACCCAATCATAAAATTCAAATTATCAAATTGAAAAATATAAAAATTATTTATTTATTCTAAAATAATAAAAAATAATACATTTATTTTTCATAACATAGTGAAATCTTTTAGAAAACTCCAAAATGCACCTACTAATAAAATAGATTGCACCAGTTAATAGGCGGTCAACGATGGTTGATCGCCAGATGATTGCTAGAATCCCTAGCCTAAAGCAAGGACTAATAAGAATCAACTTTTTCATATATATATATATATATATATTTTTTTTTTTTTGGATTATTCATATAAGTAATAATAGTATTTAAAAAATTGCATATTCACAAAATCTTGGTTCAATATCAACATTTCTTACTTATACAATTAAGTAGATATAAATATACAATTACATAGATACAATTTTATATGTTAAAATAACAATAACATAGAGAATCCAATCAAGTGGCTCATATAACACAATCCATAGTTTAGATAATAATTAAGATAAGCCCAATTCTAGGTAGGGGCCACCATGATTCTTGGGGGCATGTCCCCATCATAAACAACCTGCTTAATGTTTGGAATGATTGATTCCCATCCATCGTTGTGTTGCTTTAATCTCTAGAGAGTGTGGGAAATTCGTCATTTTAGTTTATGGGTTGGGAGGGGATAGTGGTGATACTTCCTATTGATGAATAACTTGACCTTTTCTTTAGTAGGTCTTTCCATTTTGACACATGGTCTGTCTCAATCCCATTGAGTGTGCTTGATAGGCAATAGGTGCGATTCCTTGCTCATCATGTAGGGTGCATCTCCAAAGTAGTACAAAAGCTATCAAATATACATGACATCCAGTTTAAACTTTCGCACTTAGAAAACAATATGAATATATAAATTTCAATAGATTAGCATGCTATTATATTAGGAGAAATCTTAAACTAAACATAGTTTTTTTAATTTTCCAAATAACAAAGAGAAATTCAACTTTTGATAAACTACCATGCTACTATGAAAGTTGTAACTCAATGAAGTTAATCACCTTAAAGGAAAACTTTTTAGCTTATGGGGACATGAAGAAGTTGGTCACAAAAGATAGTGATCCAATCTTAGGATGATTTAGCAAAAGGACAATATTACCAAAAGAGATGTGTATGAATGCTAGATTTACCATAAGAAAAACTTGGGTTGAGGGATACCACATGAGTTAAACTATTCCCAAGAGATAAACCACTAAAAATAACAAACCATGCAAAAAGTGTTCTTTTAGGCTCCCTAGAGGCTTCCAAATTTTACTAAGTTGAAAGAGCCAAGTCTTCTTCAACCTTAATCTCCAAAACTTTTTCAAATGGTCATTTAGGATGGGCTTATTACAAGGCCATTTGTATCGATAAACAAGCTTGCATTTTTGAAACTACTGACCTTATTTCATTTTCAATTATTTCATTAAGCATGAAAAGTTTGGATGTTAATATTTATAAACAAAGACTTTGAATATATCCTTATAATATAAATTCACTTTAAACTTAGCTTAAGGAATCTAATCACCGAATATGTATATTATAGAGTTGGTGTCTCATATAAAGAGTCCAAAATTTGAAAGCTAAGATATCTCAACAAACACCTTTCCTTCATACAACACAATCATATACCAACATATCAAGTAGTCATTGAGGAATAACCCATACCCAAGAGCTTGGCCTTTCAAATTGAAGTTGGGTTTCACCACCTTCCACTTTTATATATACTTTGAGCAATAAAAGTTCCATTCAATTTCACCCATGTTTTGGTAATGGCAATAATTTCCAATATAAGACCCCAACATGTAAGAGTTTTCAATCTAAGACCCCAACGTAACTTATTTTTTTCCCAATAAGAGCTCTAAAGAAAATACAATTTCATACAAACAACTTTTGAGATTCCTTCCAGAAATTAAATCACTCATTTAACATAAATTAAATCACTCATTTAACACAAATCACTTGGAATCATGTATGGATTTAGCACAAATCACTTGGAATCATGTATGGATTTAGCACAAATCACTTGGAATCATGTATGAATTTTAATGATAACCATACATCAGATCTTGGGGTTGCAACATAATTCCCATTTTACGATATGGTAACCCTTGCCTCATTCATTGTTAGCATAAATAACATTAAGAGGGCGTTTCCAAGTCTCCCCTATGCCTGAAGAGAGGGCACCCAATATTAGTAAACATGAGTGGCTATTAGAAACCCTCCATTTAATGACATTTGACTACATATTACATTCATTGTTAGCATAAATAGCATTAAGAGGGTGTTTCCAAGTCTCTCCTATGCCCGAAGAGAGGGCACCCAATAGTAGTAAACATGAGTGGCTATTAAAAACCCTCCATTTAATGACATTTGACTTCTCTACGTATTACCATACATTGGGTTAATGCGTCGAAGTTCCTATCTTTCCATCTATGTATTAACCAATCATCTTAGAACATTTTCAAGGACTTAGTTGACATTTATAAAGTACAAATATTATTGTTCTGTAGAATGTTGTAATTGCATTACACAAACTAAAAGGAATGAGATTATGTTTTTATATTTTATTCTCTAATATTCATATAATCTTGAATTTGGCTTCATCCAAAATATTGATATGATTATATTATGATGGTAAATCTATCCATCCAAAATAATGATATGATTATATTACAATGGTAAATCTTTCATAACTTTGGATCTTTTAAGTACTGGGGACAATTATGTTTGGCACCATTTCTTACTTTATATATACAATAAGAAATGATGCCAAACATAATTTTTTCATTTTTCAAATTGCTTTTCTTTTAATAGTTGATATGATTTCTCTATATATAAAGAGAGAGAAATCATATCAACTATTAAAAGAAAAGAGATAATTATGTTTGGCACCATTTTTTTCTTTAGAAAAATCATATCAACTATTAAAATAAAAGAGATAATTATGTTTGACACAATTTCTCTCTATATATAGAGAGAAATTGTGTTAAACATAATTAGAGAGAGAAATTGTGTCAAACATAATTATCTCTTTTATTTTAATAGTTGATATGATTTCCCCCTTTATATATATATTAAAAGAAAAGCAATCCGAGACAATTATGCTTGACACCATTTATTACACTTTCTCTATATAGATCATATCAACTATTAAAAGAAAAGCAATTTGAGACAATTATATTTGGCAGCTAGAGTAAGAAATGGTGCCAAACATAATTGCCTCATATTACTTTTCTTTTAATAGTTGATATAATTTCTCTTTCTCTCTTTTTCTCTCTATATGTATGATGTCAAACATAATTGTCTCAGATTACTTTTTTTTTAATAATTGATATGATTTTTCTCTCTTTATATATGTATATATAAAGCTTTATGAATAATTATTATTTTGTCCACATTTGATTTGTTATAAGTATATTTTACTGTTGTATAACATATTATATTAAGCTAGTATATATTCAAGTTAACATTATGAACGTTACAATCTCTTCGATATTAGATTGTAAAATACATCTCATAAAAAAATATGAAATAATTTTTTAATAATTATAACATTTAATTTTTAATATTAAAATCATACCCTTGTCAATATCATTACTATAATAATTAGTACATTCTCTTACTTTATATATACATTTCAAATCTCATTGAAGCAATTTTAACATATTTTGGATTCCTCCTATGCAATGCATCTTTATATGTCTATCATCTTCCTTCATTTTAATGTGGTGCATATTGATTTTGGGTGATAACAATTTCAAATCCTTATAGCCCCCCACACATACATCCTTGAAATACTTAAACACTTTAATCATTGCAATTAAGAGTCTATGGATGTATTCAATCACCACAATAATGTTTTTAATTTTTCGATTTTGAGGTTTAGCTTCTATAATGTTGGTTCTTCACACTTAGTCATCTCTTGCTTGTTTTATTATTTGTTTGCATGCCAACCCAAACGTTAACCTCGGAACTCTACATGTATTTGTTCGGCCGCCAACCCTAAATTGTCAGAGTAAACGATACATGATCAACTTAATATATATACTCTAGTTTAATACGAATTTAATATATATGGTCCAATTTAATATATATGGAATTGTTTTATATATATGCTCAGGTTTAGTTACATCCA
>JZKD02S1670345.1:32695-63286 GCA_000966675.3 Picea glauca
TTTTCGAAATGACTATGGTTGAGTTTTATTCGCATGCATTAATTGACCATTGGGAAACTTAACGAAAGAGCAAGAAAATAAAATGCATTATACAACCATTAACATATTTGCAAATATGAAAACAATGAAAATCAGCAAACCATAATGCACAAGTTTGATAACGGAGTTCGGCACAACTTTGCCTACGTCTCCGGGCCTTTTCTCTGTGAGGGAGGCTTCTTTATTTTTGTTTGAAAGTTTATTAGTACATCTTTACAATGCCGAATGGCTTCTAGACTGATCTGGTCATGTTCGCCATGATCTCTAGAATCTTGCACAAAAAACGACACCTGAAACAGATGTCTCGAGCTCTCAGAAATCGTCCGACAACATCTCCTCCTCAAAGCTCTCCCTGCCTCAAACTGGCTTTGACTTGTATTGCTTTAGCATCTCTGCTCTGAACTGCTCTCCAAAGCTGTCCCCTTGGCCTCAAAATGGCATTGGTTAAATAGTGGGGGAGTTAGTTGTCCATCTCCAACTTCCTCCACGAATTTAGGCTCTAAAAAATGCCCAATAACCCTTAAAAATGAGTTAATTACATTAAAAATGGGCTAAACATTATTAAAAAACCCAAAATTGGTTGAAAAACCACTTTATAACCATATAATAGATACAAACGAGCTTAAGCCCCTTAGTCTTGGGCGCGCGCTCCTTTGGCAAGGTTATATGGACTCCATATGGCCAAGCGCTTAGCCCAAAGGGCTAAGCGCTGGCCCCATTCCTCCTTTATGCGCAACACCATACAATATAAATAATATTGTGGGTTTTAATACCATACAGGACTAAAGTGAAGGCGCTTAGGCTTAGTGGTTGGTCATGGGTTCAAAACCCATGGACCCTAAAAAAATTTTAAACCTGCCACTTTGACTTTGACTGGGTGCCACGTGGTTGCCCATGACTGGGCCACGTGGCACTTTCCCATTTGACGGACAATTGCCACTTGTCAACCATTGACTGGTCCAGTTGCCTGCCACATGTCTGCCCTGTCAGAAAACCTGCCCAATCACCATCAGCCAGAGAGTTCCACGTCATCTACTGCACAGTCAGCATGATGACATCAGCGTTGACATTTTGACCAATTGACCTTTGACTTTTTACTTATTTGGGCTTCCGATCAGAACGCGATAAGTTTCGCATACGGAGTCCGTTTGACAAAGAAAATATACCGCCGGAATCGGGAAGACGAGCTGGACGCAATGGTGTTGGTTTTGTCGGATTTCGAGCACTTTCATTTTTGAGATTTTTCATGACCTGACAGGCTTCTGAATCCGATTTCGGATCAGTTTGTGTACATAGAACTCATTTGAAAGAAAGAGGGGGGAATGAACCTCAAAGAGGGCAACAATAAACATTTTGTTCATGGAGACAAAGGAAATAAGAAGTTCAAGGGAAATGGAAGGAAGAATGTTTCAGCCAAGAAAGAGGGAGATAATCTCACATGTAAACATTGTTCAAAGGATGGCGATGATGAAGACCATTTTTGGAAACTCCATCCTTAAAAGAGACGCAAAAAGTTCAGGCATAAGGGGAAACCAAAGACCACTGCAACTACACAACATGATTTAGGTTCCGATTCGGGGGATGAAACAAAGATTACAACCATGGGGTTTTCAGGTAAGGATTCTATTGCAAGTACTAGTTCTTCAAGTAGTAGTAGCCTCAATGAAACTCAACATGAAAAAGAAAGAATAGAGCTTTTCCATATAAGGGTGATTTCAAAGCATACCAAGATAGATACACTTTTTGATGTTGGATCTCAAGGAAACCTCATATCCGAAAACATTGTTAAGAAACTAAAATTCCAAACTACTCCACATCCTAAACCATACACTATAGGATGGATATGTGACAATGCCAAATTGAATGTGACAATGTGTAAACTTATATTTGCGATCACTGCAAATTTTATAGATGAGGTAGAGTTTGATGTTATTCCTTTGGATATTTGTGTTATTGTGTTGGGAAGCCCATACTTATACGATAGGAGAGCCATCTTTGATCGTCATGAGAACAAGTATCATATGTTTAAAAATGGAGTTGAGTACATTATTAGAACACATACAAAGAAGTTGAATTTTTCACTTGTAAATGTTGAACAAATGAAGAGATTAGTCAATGCTAGTAAGAATTTTGTGCTCTTGATGGTCAAGCCCAAAGACAATGTTGAAAAAAAAGATTTCCAAGGTTGTGATTCAAAGCTGAAATCTGATTTATATGAGGTTGTTAACCAATACGATGAGATGTTTCATAACCAAAATCGTTGCCTCCAAAAAGGGTTATCCAACATGAGATACAATTGCAAGAAGATTGTCCTCTTCCAAACATTGGTATGCACATGATGTCAGTCATGGAGAATGTTGAAATTAAAAAACAAATCCAAAAGTTGCTTGACAAAGGGGACATCATGCTAAGCGCATTGCCATTTGGATCATCAATTGTTTTATTGCCAAGGAAAGATGGTACATGGCGCATGTGTGTAGATTTTAGGGCTTTGAACAAAATTACGATAAAAAATCATTATCTTCTTCCTAAAATCGATGATTTGCTTGATCAATTGAAAGATACTAAGTATTTTACTAAATTGGATTTGAGAAGTGGATATCATTAGATTAGGATTGCTGAAGGAGACACTTGGGAGACAACTTTCAAAACAAATCAAGGTTTGTTTGTGTGGATGCTAATGCCATTTGGACTTTGCAATGTTCCTGCTACATTCATGAGTGTCATGAATGATGTTTTAAGGCCTTTTCATGAATGATGACATCTTGATATTTAACGAATCTCGTGAAGAGCATGTTATGCATGTAAAGCAAGTTTTGGATGTTTTAAAGAAAGAAAAATAGTTTTTGAATATGTTTAAATGTGAGTTTGTAAAGACCTCACTTGTTTACTTGGGGCATATTGTTGGAGGAGGAGAATTGAAAATCTATCATTCCAAGGTCAAATTCATTTTGGATTGGTCCAAGCCCAACAATGTGATAGAGGTTTGAAGCGTTTTGGGAGCACCCCAATATTGGAGAAAGTCTATTGCTAACTTCTCTTCAATTGTAACACTATTACATGCAGTGACAAACATCAAAGAAGTTTTCCAATGGGGAGGCAAGCAACAAAAAACATTTGAGGCATTGAAGGAGAAGATTAGTTCAATTCCAGTTCTTGGACTTCCAAATTTGAGATAACCATTTAAGATCCAAATAGATGCAAGCAATTATGAAATGGGAGCAGTCTTGTTGCAACATTGTAAGCCCATTTGTTTTCATTATGAAACTTTTAATGGTGATGTGAATAACTATCATACTTATGATAAGGAGTTGTATGCATTGGTGCAAAGTGTGAAAAAATGGGAACATTATTTGTTGGGAAAATAAACTATCATTCACACAGATCATCAATCATTGCAATACTTACAATAACAAACAAAGCTACATAAAACAAGACACTTCATATGGATGAGTTTTCTACAACAATTCCACTTGGTTACAAGGTATAAAAAAGACATGTATAACAATGTTGTTCATATGTTTTCTAGGCCTATTGTTAGTGCTTCAGTTATTATTTAGCAGAATTCTACCATGCATGAGAGCTATGTTGAATAGTAAGTCTTAGATGTTGATTTTAAAGAGGTTTATGAACTTTGTGTCATTCTAACCAAGTTGAGGAATTGGATTACCATGTGCATGATAAACTTTTGTGTCATCTTGGCAAGCTATGTATTCCATAGGGTGAAAGAGTCAAGATCATAAGGGAAGCTCACTCTTCTCTTATTGCAGGCCACTTTGGTGTAGGCAAGACAATGTCTAATTTGCAAAGGTATTGTTATTGGCCTAAAACGATTGAAAGTGTTTCAAGATATGTAAAAGGATGTTTTTTATGTGCTACAAGGAAGCTTAGCAATAGAAAGTTGGGTTTTTATAGTCCACTTCCGGTTCCTTTTTGTCCTTGGGAAACTGTTTCCATGGACTTTGTAGGAGGTCTACGTATGTAAAAGAAAATCATGATTATCTTTATGTTACGGTTGACCGTTTCAACAAAATGTGTATTTTGATGCCTTGTAAGAAGCAGGTTACAACTGAGCAAATGATACAGATGTTCTTTCAGCATGTTTGGGTACATTTTGGGTTGCCTAAATCCATTATTTCTGTTAGAGATTCTTAATTTATTGTGAACTTTTGGTCAAGTTTACGGGCACTCATGGACACCAAGTTTATGGGCACTCATCGACAAACTGATGGTCAAACAAAAGTGGTTAATAAAACAGTAGTGCATCGTTTTCGTGGTTATTGCAACAAGCATCCTAAGCTTTGGGATGAACACCTACACTACATTCAACATGTGTACACTGAGCTAAGCACTCTTCGACTCAAACATCTTCATTTGAGACATGTTTTGGTTATTTGCCAAAATCTCATTTAGATTTTATCTTTGGGAAATATATAGCTATTGTTGGTCAATATGGCATTGATAGAGAAAAGAAGTTCATTGAATAAATTCAGTTTTTGCATGAAATGGTACTGTTGAAAAAAGATCCAAGCCAAGTATAAGACAAGACATGACAAGCATCGTGTTGATCACAGTTTCCAAGTTGGAGATGAATTTTGGATTTACATTAGCAAAGAGAGGATTAAAGGAGAAGGTAAAAAACTGAAACCAATTTTATATGGTCTTTTCAAGATTCTTGAAAAGATTGGTAACAATGCCTTCCATTTGGATTTGCCTCGTATGAAAATGTATGCAGTTGTTAATGTTGAGAATTTGAGATTGTATGAGGCTGTCTTGATTGATGATCAAGGAGAGCATGTTGAGATTATTTCTATAGATGATTTATTGCTAAAATATCTTTCAGAATATCATAAAGATACAATCCTTGACAGGAGGATGAGAACTTCGAAATGAGGGAATGTCAAACATAAGTGGTTAATGAAAGCACAGTGCATTTTCTTTGTGGTTATTGCAACAAGCATCCTAAGCTTTGGGATGAACACCAACACTACATTCAACATGCTTACATTGAGCTAAGCACTCTTCGATTCGAACATCTCTATTTGAGAGATGTTTTGATTATTTGCCAAAATCTCATTTAGATTTTATCTTTGGGAAATATATAGCTATTGTTGGTCAATATGGCATTGATAGATCAAAGAAGTTCATTGAACAAATTCAGTTTTCGTATCAAATGGTACAGTTGAAAAAAGAGCTAAGCCAAGTACAAGACAAGACATGAAAAGCATCGTGTTGATCACAGTTTCCAAGTTGGAAATGAATTTTGTATTTACATTAGCAAAGAGAGGCTTAAAGGAGAATTTAAAAAACTGAAACCAATTAGACATGGACTTTTCAATGATTGGTAACAATGCCTTACGTTTGGATTTGCCTCTTTATATGCAAATGTATGCAGTTGTCAATGTTGAGAATTTGAGATTGTATGAGCCTCTTTTGATTGATGATCAGGGATATCATGTTGAGATTCCTTCTATAGATGATATATTGCTAAAATATCTTTCAAAATTGCATAAAGATACAATCCTTGATAGGAGGATGAGAAATTCAAAATGAGGGAATGTAGAATACCTTCGAGTTGGTCTGGAAGACATAAATCCAAGCAAGGCCAAGTGGATTGATGTTGGAAAGGTGATGGAATTGTACCCTCATCTGTAGATTGACTAAAAGTAGTCTTTTGAATGTCCAAAAGCTTCCCAATGGAGAGGAGTGATCCAGGGGAACAAAATATGCTCAAAAATCAAATTGCTCGGAATTGCTTCGAAACAGACTCGTGTGTAGACTTCATTCTCACGATCCTAATGCAACTTGAACGGGTTCAAACAAACACCGTATGTGTGAGATATCACATTCTATTTGCTTTGCCAAACATGCAAAATTTTCGTACAGTGTTGATGTGACATGTTTGTACTATTGACGTGGCAACGTCATATTGCTCACATGGCGAGGTCGTACTAACACATGGCAGGGGATAATGTGTCATAGGCTGACATGGAAAGTGATGGGCANCCAAGCCAAGTATAAGACAAGACATGACAAGCATCGTGTTGATCACAGTTTCCAAGTTGGAGATGAATTTTGGATTTACATTAGCAAAGAGAGGATTAAAGGAGAAGGTAAAAAATTGAAACCAATTTTATATGGTCTTTTCAAGATTCTTGAAAAGATTGGTAACAATGCCTAGCATTTGGATTTGCCTCGTATGAAAATGTATGCAGTTGTTAATGTTGAGAATTTGAGATTGTATGAGGTTGTTTTGATTGATGATCAAGGAGAGTATGTTGAGATTATTTCTATAGATGATTTATTGCTAAAATATCTTTCAGAATTGCATAAAGATACAATCCTTGACAGGAGGATGAGAACTTCGAAATGAGGGAATGTCAAACATAAGTGGTTAATGAAAGCAAAGTGCATTTTCTTCGTGGTTATTGCAACAAGCATCCTAAGCTTTGGGATGAACACCAACACTACATTCAACATGCTTACATTGAGCTAAGCACTCTTCGACTCGAACATCTCTATTTGAGAGATGTTTTGGTTATTTGCCAAAATCTCATTTAGATTTTATCTTTGGGAAATATATAGCTATTGTTGGTCAATATGGCATTGATAGATCAAAGAAATTCATTGAACAAATTCAGTTTTCGTATCAAATGGTACAGTTGAAAAAAGAGCCAAGCCAGGTACAAGACAAGACATGACAAGCATCGTGTTGATCACAGTTTCCAAGTTGGAGATGAATTTTGTATTTACATTAGCAAAGAGAGGCTTAAAGGAGAATTTAAAAAACTGAAACCAATTAGACATGGACTTTTCAATGATTGGTAACAATGCTTTCCGTTTGGATTTGCCTCTTTATATGCAAATGTATGCAGTTGTCAATGTTGAGAATTTGAGATTGTATGAGCCTCTTTTGATTGATGATCAAGGATATCATGTTGAGATTCCTTCTATAGATGATATATTGCTAAAATATCTTTCAAAATTGCATAAAGATACAATCCTTGACAGGAGGATGAGAAATTCAAAATGAGGGAATGTAGAATACCTTCGAGTTGGTCTGGAAGACATATATCCAAGCAAGGCCAAGTGGATTGATGTTGGAAAGGTGATGGAACTGTACCCTCATTTGTAGATTGACTAAAAGTAGTCTTTTGAATGTCCAAAAGCTTCCCAATGGAGAGGAGTGATCCAGGGGAACAAAATATGCTCAAAAATCAAATTGCTCGGAATTGCTTCAAGACAAACTCGTGCATAGACTTCATTCTCACGATCCTAATGCAACTTGAACGGGTTCAAACAAACACCGTATGAGTGAGATATCACATTCTATTTGCTTTGCCAAACATGCAAAATTTTCGTACAGTGTTGATGTGACATGTTTGTACTACTGACGTGGCAACATCATATTGCTCACATGGCGAGGTCGTACTGGACACATGGCAGGGGATAATGTGGCATAGGCTGACATGGAAAGTGATGGGCACATGTGTTGGACCAATCGGGCTTCAACACGTGTCATGGCGTTGGAGCAATTGAATGGTGCCACATGGCACCCCCTACATTACATAAAAATTTGTTGTAGTTAGCAAGGGTGGAGCCCGCGATGTTCGGGGATAGGTGACATTGACTTAGCGCAGGTCGGGTTACCATCCCGCCTGCCATGTGTTGCTTACCACTATACATTTGTGAAAGTTTTTAAGTTTAAACTTGTGTTATGGCGGATGGAGTTTGGGTCTGGGCTTAGCCCCGACCCTTAGTTATATGTTCCACCTTACCATACGACTATACCACATTGGCAATACATTGGGACCCAAAGCTTTCTTTTGTTTTTTTCCTTGATTGTTTTCCTAAGCTTCTTTCTCTTTAGAGTTTTAAAGATAATGCTTAATGTGCCGAGTTGTTTTTCTTTGATAGAAGCTCCTATTGAGGTAATAAGATAGTGCTTAATGTGACGAGTTGTTTTTCTTTGATAGAAGCTCCTATTGACGTAATGACTTTTTTAGGCGAACATTAGATGATCATTTTAAATCTATATGTTACGTAGGTGCCCATTGATTCAATAAAATACCACAAAGAATTGTGACCATTAGTTTGTGTTTTTCTTTGTATGGATACAGTCAGGCATATTTCCGAGCACAAAACATTTGATCTGTATGTTTCCAATGACCACTTATTGATGTGATTTTTTTTAATATTTGAAAAAATATATAAAATATGTTTGACTTGATTTTTTCAATATTTGACAATATATGTTTTGAGAAGTTATTCAAATTTGAAGGTATTTTTTAATATTGTGATATGAATTAAGATAAGTTTTTAAAATGTGTATGGTATAAATTTTATAGTTATTTCAAAGGTATGCAATTTTAAATATAGTACAAATTTAATTATGATTTAAAAAAAATGTAATAAATTAAAAGATGTTACGAAGTATATTCTTACACAACTTGAGTGTTGAGAAAAATGAAATGGAGTATTCAACAATACGTCCAACACGAGAATCAAATTTATTTGGAAAATAGTTTGGCCAAACATTATTTTGCCCATTAAAAGTTTCAATAATAATACATGAAAGTTCGAAGAGCCAAAAGCCCTTAACTCGTAGATAATCTCCATATTTATTGACATTCAACTTGACTCTTCGCCTTCCTCCTTCCCCACCAAATTCATGTCTTCATACTTCAGTTGGACGTCGTTTTCTTTATTCCATAGAGTTTATTCAAGAAATAATTCTCCTCAGTATGGCATTCTTTGGATGCCTCTTCCTTGTTTCACTGACCCTTCCAGGATGAGGAATCCTTTCACTCTTACATAGTCCTTCAACGATCCATGTTGCCAAGGCTTTACGACACAAGGAGAGAGACAACACATTACCAAATTTCCACTATGGATATGCAATTTAAGGCTCCAATGCTCGAACAATAGCCATTGTTCCTAAACATACCAGGTTTAATAACCATCCTCTTATATGTATCACACATATACGGTCAACATGATATAATATCATAACAATTTCATTAAATTTGTTTCCTAAGAAAATTCAACTCTTTCCCCAAAATATGAAATTATATCTCATATTTGCTTGGTTATTGCAGCAATAGGAATCAATATATATTATAACTCAATAGTGCCATAGATGAGATCACCTTATCTGCAATACTCTCATTTTGCATTYAGTGAAATAGATTGTTARTATACYTGTACAATATACTTTTATTGCAATATTTACAAAGCTTTCACAAAGTGTTCTCATAATTGTCTRTACTTARCAATTTAGTCGTAGTCATCAAACTATTGATTAATTATAATGAAATTATCATTCTCTTCATAGGAATTTTCAACAATTATGCTTTTCCTTTTGTAGCCATTATTAATCTGTTTCTCGAACATAAATTTCCTGTAGTCAAAGCTCATGTGGCTACTTAATGTGCATTTTTTATGTTACACTGCCTAGCAGTCCCTAGAATGTTCTCAAGTCTATGAGTCAGTAATAATTGTGACATTTCAACTGCTAGCATAATTATGTCTATTAAGTATCATGTATGCATATATTCACCAAAATGCATTCAAGCATAAAGAACTATATCAATCATGAATGAAACTCTACCACTTCCACACTATATACGAGTGCAATTCTTCAAGCATATATATGAAATTATCTCTTGCATTGATTTCATAATTCCATTTATCTAAGTGAAGTATCTCACCTTGGTAAATTGGAAAGTGTCGCCAATGCCTTGACACATTTTTCACACTTCTTATTGCTCGCTCAATTATTTGGATGCCTTTATTTTCAACCCAAACACTACACCAAGAATATAATTTTGTGGTGTTGATTAGTGTTAGAAAAAAGGTTGCAGTCCAAACAATATTCATAAGTAGAATGTTCATTGGATATTTGTGTGGCACATAACATTTCCATATCCAATCATGTTATGGCCTCATACATGACTAGCTTTACTGGCATTCATTATTATGACATAATCATACCCTTTATTGTTTTGGTTGTTAACCCATAGACACCAAATTCATCACATGTTATTATATCACATGTATGCATTAACATGCTAACAACTTACATAATTATCACAGGCTTTCAGCCTTTACCACACGTAAATGTATCTTATTTCCATTAATGCATACAATTATACAATAATGTCAATGTATAATATAAATTCTGGCTAGAGGAATTATTACCTAAATTCCCTTCAACATTTTTGCAACATAAATTCATAAAAGTAATACCTCCTTAGATGCCATTAAATTAATTTGATGCTACGTGACAAGTTGGTATCAGTAGCATATTTCTTCTTATGGATGTCTTTCATATTTCTTTTCCATTGTTCTCTTCTTTATCTACTTTGTCATCACCTCCTGCTCTAGGTGATTTTGAAACAGTTTCTTATGATGCACTGGTCAACTGTTGGACCTCTTCTGTCTTCTACCTTCTGCTAGTTCTAGGTGTATCATGCCCTTCACAAGTGTTCATCGGGTTTTTGATTAGTTCGGTATCAAATAGTTCTGCGGGGTTAATATGGATAATGAGCTCTACTGGCCACCCCTTAGTTATTTCTTCTAGTTCCTCCTCTGCGAGTTTGTAGTAACTTTGTAGTACTTCTTTGTGTTCGTCTCCGCACGTAGTGATGTAGATAAAATGTTTGTCTACATGGAACTTCACAAATGTCCTGAACCTGTGCAGGGTGTTTGACGTTATACGAGGGACAACCTCAATAGCCTTGTTTAACTACAGGTAGTAGGTGTGGAACACTGCGTTTGATTGCCATTGGTTTCCCATATCGCTTGAATACCATAACGAAGTGAACTTCACTGCTAAGGGTTAATATGGTTCTAGTATAGGGAAGGTTGCACCTTCTGGCATTTTCCAAGCTATGAACGCGATGAGGATCAATAGCGAAATAAAATGGAACTCATAGCCTTGATCCTGAGCTTCACGATAGTCTTGGATAACTGGTTCACTAACTACTTTGCCCAACTCATCTGTAGCCCCTCCATGCATTTCCCCGCGAGGTCAACAACAAACCATGTGACCTGTGTGGGTTTGTTCTTCCGAACTAGCTTACCAACAATCAACTGGCAACCAAGGCACATTGTGCCATTCTGGATGGAGGCTACCTTGTAGCCTCGTTTCCGCTTCTCCACATCATCGTATGTATCTTTAATCATATGCGCTAGGGCGTGGTCTGTAGCCTTCCTTGGGTAAAAGTCGTGTGGGTCGAGTCCTTGCATGCTCAATCTGGTGATCCGATGGATCAACGCCGGGTCGACAGTGATGCGTTTGTCTACCCATAAATAACTGCAATGGAAGCTCGACAGCAGGAGCTTAACACACTAGTTAGCCTCCTGGTGCCTTCCAAAATGGGTTATTCTCATCACGTTTAGGATGGTGGACTACGTGAGGTCCATAGTCCATGGTTGGGGGATTATCCTCGAAATTTTCCCATTCGTCCTAGTCAAATACCTGTCAGGAGCGAGCATGNCAATTTAGTCGTAGTCATCAAACTATTGATTAATTATAATGAAATTATCATTCTCTTCATAGGAATTTTCAACAATTATGCTTTTCCTTTTGTAGCCATTATTAATCTGTTTCTCGAACATAAATTTCCTGTAGTCAAAGCTCATGTGGCTACTTAATGTGCATTTTTTATGTTACACTGCCTAGCAGTCCCTAGAATGTTCTCAAGTCTATGAGTCAGTAATAATTGTGACATTTCAACTGCTAGCATAATTATGTCTATTAAGTATCATGTATGCATATATTCACCAAAATGCATTCAAGCATAAAGAACTATATCAATCATGAATGAAACTCTACCACTTCCACACTATATACGAGTGCAATTCTTCAAGCATATATATGAAATTATCTCTTGCATTGATTTCATAATTCCATTTATCTAAGTGAAGTATCTCACCTTGGTAAATTGGAAAGTGTCGCCAATGCCTTGACACATTTTTCACACTTCTTATTGCTCGCTCAATTATTTGGATGCCTTTATTTTCAACCCAAACACTACACCAAGAATATAATTTTGTGGTGTTGATTAGTGTTAGAAAAAAGGTTGCAGTCCAAACAATATTCATAAGTAGAATGTTCATTGGATATTTGTGTGGCACATAACATTTCCATATCCAATCATGTTATGGCCTCATACATGACTAGCTTTACTGGCATTCATTATTATGACATAATCATACCCTTTATTGTTTTGGTTGTTAACCCATAGACAACAAATTCATCACATGTTATTATATCACATGTATGCATTAACATGCTAACAACTTACATAATTATCACAGGCTTTCAGCCTTTACCGCACGTAAATGTATCTTATTTCCATTAATGCATACAATTATACAATAATGTCAGTGTATAATATAAATTCTGGCTAGAGGAATTATTACCTAAATTCCCTTCAACATTTTTGCAACATAAATTCATAAAAGTAATACCTCCTTAGATGCCATTAAATTAATTTGACGCTACCTGACAAGTTGGTATCAGTAGCATATTTCTTCATATGGATGTCTTTCATATTTCTTTTCCATTGTTCTCCTTTATCTACTTTGTCATCACCTCCTGCTCTAGGTGATTTTGAAACAGTTTCTTATGATGCACTGCTCAACTGTTGGACCTCTTCTGTCTTCTACCTTCTGCTAGTTCTAGGTGTATCATGCCCTTCACAAGTGTTCACCGGGTTTCTGATTAGTTCGGTATCAGATAGTTCTGCGGGGTTAATACGGATAATGAGCTCTACTGGCCACCCCTTAGTTATTTCTTCTAGTTCCTCCTCTGCGAGTTTGTAGTAACTTTGTAGTACTTCTTTGTGTTCGTATCCGCACATAGTGATGTAGTTAAAATGTTTGTCTACATGGAACTTCACAAATGTCCTGAACCTGTGCAGGGTGTTTGACGTTATACGAGGGACAACCTCAATAGCCTTGTTTAACTACAAGTAGTAGGTGTGGAACACTGTGTTTGATTGCCATTGGTTTCCCATATCGCTTGAATACCATAACGAAGTGAACTTCGCTGCTAAGGGTTAATATGGTTCTAGTATAGGGAAGGTTGCACCTTCTGGCATTTTCCAAGCTATGAACGCGATGAGGATCAACAGCGAAATAAAATGGAACTCATAGCCTTGATCCTGAGCTTCACGATAGTCTTGGATAACTGGTTCACTAACTACTTTGCCCAACTCATCTGTAGCCCCTCCATGCATTTCCCCGCGAGGTCAACAACAAACCATGTGACCTGTGTGGGTTTGTTCTTCCGAACTAGCTTACCAACAATCAACTGGCAACCAAGGCACATTGTGCCATTCTGGATGGAGGCTACCTTGTAGCCTCGTTTCCGCTTCTCCACATCATCGTATGTATCTTTAATCATATGCGCTAGGGCGTGGTCTGTAGCCTTCCTTGGGTAAAAGTCGTGTGGGTCGAGTCCTTGCATGCTCAATCTGGTGATCCGATGGATCAACGCCGGGTCGACAGTGATGCGTTTGTCTACCCATAAATAACTGCAATGGAAGCTCGACAGCAGGAGCTTAACACACTAGTTAGCCTCCTGGTGCCTTCCAAAATGGGTTATTCTCATCACGTTTAGGATGGTGGACTACGTGAGGTCCATAGTCCATGGTTGGGGGATTATCCTCGAAATTTTCCCATTCGTCCTAGTCAAATACCTGTCAGGAGCGAGCATGTTGAAGTTACTTCGATCCTGTAGGTTAAATTTGTTGATGTTTAGTTTCATTTTCTTATCTGGTGGAGGCTTGCCTGTGCGTATCGCCTTTGGGAGGTACCCAGTAACCAAGGTGTAGTCGAAGTCCCTGGGGACACTATCATGATTCACCGCATTGGCCAGTGGCAAGACGTAGTCTGTTAGGATGGATGGGATTAACTTCACGTTTTCCAAGTCATCTCGATGTTTGGCTCTTTTCTCATCTGCAGCTCGGGATGGTCTAGATCCGTGAGCAGTCAAAGTGAAGGTTTGCACTCCTCGCGTCGATGAGGCTTGAACTCCTGTGGACATTATTGTCTCTGCCATTAGATTAATTAAAATTTCCTCTACTGACTTTTCCACAGAGCTGAGCTCATCCAACAAGCACGCTCGAGATCGAACATCTTAGATTGATGAACAATTTTTCAATGCAATAGAATGGATGACAAGGTCTCAATAAGTATAACATAGTAACAATGAGTTCTCTTGTTGGCTCAGATACAATTCGGGAAAGTGTGCTTGGTGCAACAGTTAATGGGATAAGTAGACAACGATGTAACATATCCTTCTAGCGGGCAAGAAGCCTTCATCAATGCAGTTTTGTCTGTGACGACACGTTCCCAACGGTCCGATGGGGAGATTCCTGATTATAACTAATGTTCCATCTGTTCGGGAATGTCAATCTAATGGTTATAATTCCTTCAATGGTCATATCGCTCTGTCATGGCAAAGTGTCAATTTGAGCTGCTTTGATATTCCGATGAAGTTCAAATTCTGGAGACCTTCCTTCTATGAAGCCTTTTCTAGAACTTCCTGTAATTTCTCCAACTTTGTTTTTTTCCTGCTGAGCTATATAGCCTTTTTTCTTGTGATTTGCTTCTCGATATTTCTCTTTCCATTCGGATTATTATTTTCTCTTGGCATAGTAACTTCGCGTTGTTGATGGTATTTTGTAGGGTTCAAGGCCAATACTTTTTCTTTATCTGGAGTAGGTGTTATACTGTCTTGTTCAGACAGGTGTTTCAGGTTTGCTTATGTTCTTTCAACTTCGACATCCAAGTTTCTGGTTCTAAACATCTTCGATCTTCAAGTCTAATCCTTCTCAATCCAAGGTTTTGCTAGCCATAAAGCAAATGGAGCCTGGTTCTCAAAAAATTTAATAACCTGAAATTCTTCCTCTATCGAAGTTCCATGTGCACTCATAAATATCTGGGTAAGTCTTCGACATAGGGTTATTACTTTTTCTCTCAATAATCATATTCCTCCCAATGAAGAAATCATAGCAGGTTTTCATAAAATTTCCCAAGTTCTATCTGTCGAAGTCTCCTATTCTTGTTTCTATGCACTTTTTCTCTTTGAAGATCTCTGATAAGTTGATATCTCTAAGGTCATTTAGGGTTTTTTTTTCATTTGTAGTAATACAATCTATGATTCTTTTTGGGGTTCTTCTATGGTCTCAGTTTCTTGGCCTTTCTCAAGGTTTTCTAATCTCATACTTATTATTTCAACCTTAGCAATCATTCTAGGGCAATCCAGAACGTCATGGTCCAAAGCTTTACAACAAAGACAACTAGGTTTTTTACCAGGGCATGCCTTAGCAAGATGTCTCGGTGTTCTGCAACTGTAACAAAGAGTTAATCATCTCTTTCTCTTAAATGATCCCCAACCTTTCTTGTACAACGCACTAGGATCATGGTGGCGAACCTGCAGAAAATTCTTCCTAGGATTCTGTATCTATTCGTTAGTCCAAACATTCTTACTATGCACAGGAATAACATATCTTTCATTATTTCTATCAGATCTATTCATATCAAACCTTCTTTCTTCTAACTGTACCCTAGTTTTAAGACTAGGACCAAATTTATCAAACATATCTAAATCTATATTTTTGAAGCAAAAATTTCCACTTATCTTACCNAGCGAAATAAAATGGAACTCATAGCCTTGATCCTGAGCTTCACGATAGTCTTGGATAACTGGTTCACTAACTACTTTGCCCAACTCATCTGTAGCCCCTCCATGCATTTCCCCGCGAGGTCAACAACAAACCATGTGACCTGTGTGGGTTTGTTCTTCCGAACTAGCTTACCAACAATCAACTGGCAACCAAGGCACATTGTGCCATTCTGGATGGAGGCTACCTTGTAGCCTCGTTTCCGCTTCTCCACATCATCGTATGTATCTTTAATCATATGCGCTAGGGCGTGGTCTGTAGCCTTCCTTGGGTAAAAGTCGTGTGGGTCGAGTCCTTGCATGCTCAATCTGGTGATCCGATGGATCAACGCCGGGTCGACAGTGATGCGTTTGTCTACCCATAAATAACTGCAATGGAAGCTCGACAGCAGGAGCTTAACACACTAGTTAGCCTCCTGGTGCCTTCCAAAATGGGTTATTCTCATCACGTTTAGGATGGTGGACTACGTGAGGTCCATAGTCCATGGTTGGGGGATTATCCTCGAAATTTTCCCATTCGTCCTAGTCAAATACCTGTCAGGAGCGAGCATGCTGAAGTTCCTTCGATCTCGTAGGTTAAAGTTGTTGATGTTTAGTTTCATTTTCTTATCTGGTGGAGGCTTGCTTGTGCGTATCGCCTTTGGGAGGTACCCAGTAACCAAGGTGTAGTCGAAGTCCCTGGGGACACTATCACGATTCACCGCATTGGCCAGTCGCAAGACGTAGTCGGTTAGGATGGATGGGATTAACTTCACGTTTTCCAATTCATTTCGATGTTTGTCTCTTTTCTCATTTGCAGCTCGGGATGGTCTAGATCCGTGAGCAGTCAAAGGGAAGGTTTTCACTCCTCGCGTTGATGACGCTTGAACTCCTGTGGACATTATTGTCTCTGCCATTAGATTGATTAAAATTTCCTCTACTGACTTTTCCACAGAGCTGAGCTCGTCCAACAAGCACGCTCGAGATCGGACATCCTAGACTGATGAACAATTTTTCAATGCAGTAGAATGGATGACAAGGTCTCAATAAGTATAACACAGTAACAATGAGTTCTCTTGTTGGCTCAGATACAATTCAGGAAAGTGTGTTTAGTGCAACAGTCAATGGGATAAGTAGACAACGATGTAACAGATCCTTTTAATAGACAAGAAGCCTTCATCAATGCAGTTTTGTCTGTTACGACACGATACCAATGGACCGATGGTGAGATTCCTGATTATAACTGATGTTCCATCTTCTCGGGAATGTCAATCTAATGGTTATAATTCCTCCAACGGTCATATCGCACTGTCATGACAAAGTGCCAATCTGAGCTGCTTTGATATTCCGCTGAAGTTCAAATTCTGGAGATCTTCTTTCTACGAAGCCTTGTCTAGATCTTCTTTTCTACGAAGCCTTGTCTTAGACTGATGAACAATTTCTCAATGCAATAGAATGGATGACAAGGTCTCAATAAGTATAACATAGTAACAATGAGTTCTCTTGTTGGCTCAGATACAATTCGGGAAAGTGTGCTTGGCGCAACAGTTGATGGGATAAGTAGACAACGATGTAACATATCCTTCTAGCGGAGAAGAAGCCTTCATCAATGCAGTTCTGTCTGTTACGACACGGTCCCAACGGTTCGATGGGAAGATTCCTGATTATAACTAATGTTCCATCTGTACGGGAATGTCAATCTAATGGTTATAATTCCTCCAATGGTCATATCGCTCTGTCATGGCAAAGTGTCAATTTGAGCTGCTTTGATATTCCGATGAAGTTCAAATTCTGGAGACCTTCTTTCTATGAAGCCTTTTCTAGAACTTCCTGTAATTTCTCCAACTTTGTTTTTTTCCTGCTGAGCTATATAGTCTTTTTTCTTGTGATTTGCGTCTCGATATTTCTCTTTCCATTCGGATTATTATTTTCTCTTGGCATAGTAACTTCGCGTTGTTGATGGTATTTCGTAGGGTTCAAGGCCAATACTTTTTCTTTATCTGGGGTAGGTGTTATACTGTCTTGTTCAGACAGGTGTTTCAGGTTTGCTTGTGTTCTTTCAACTTCGACATCCAAGTTTCTGGTTCTAAACATCTTCGATCTTCGAGTCTAATCCTTCTCAATCCAAGGTTTTCCTAGCCATAAAGCAAATGGAGCCTGGTTCTCAAGAAATTTAATAACCTCAAATTCTTCCTCTGTCGAAGTTCCATATGCACTCATAAATGTCTGGGTAAGTCTTCGACATAGGGTTATTACTTTTTCTCTCAATAATCATATTCCTCCCAATGAAGAAATCATAGCAGGTTTTCATAAAATTTCCCAAGTTCTATCTGTCATAATATTAACATGTGTTTCCTCATCCAAGACACAGTCTATGTCGAAGTCTCATATTCTTGTTTCTATGCACTTTTTCTCTTTGAAGATCTCTGATAAGTTGATATCTCTAAGGTCATTTAGGGTTTTTTTTTCATTTGTAGTAATACAATCTATGATTCTTTTTGGGGTTCTTCTATGGTCTCAGTTTCTTGGCCTTTCTCAAGGTTTTCTAATCTCATACTTATTATTTCAACCTTAGCAATCATTCTAGGGCAATCCAGAACGTCATGGTCCAAAGCTTTACAACAAAGACAACTAGGTTTTTTACCAGGGCATGCCTTAGCAAGATGTCTCGGTGTTCTGCAACTGTAACAAAGAGTTAATCATCTCTTTCTCTTAAATGATCCCCAACCTTTCTTGTACAACGCACTAGGATCATGGTGGCGAACCTGCAGAAAATTCTTCCTAGGATTCTGTATCTATTCGTTAGTCCAAACATTCTTACTATGCACAGGAATAACATATCTTTCATTATTTCTATCAGATCTATTCATATCAAACCTTCTTTCTTCTAACTGTACCCTAGTTTTAAGACTAGGACCAAATTTATCAAACATATCTAAATCTATATTTTTGAAGCAAAAATTTCCACTTATCTTACCACTATCAGAGCATAAAGCTTTCAGAACTTAGCTCTTTAATAAAAAAAATTCACATTACCTTTATCAGAGCACAAAGATTTTAGATCTTACCTCTTTTCTTCGAATTAGACTTCTTTTGTTAGCACAGAGCTTTCATAAGTTAGGTAGAATACTACGCACTAAAGCAACAGATCTATGCACATATATTTCTTTCTTTTCCTCAGTTTCGAGCAATCACAGTTTCAGTTCCGACAATGGAACCATTTGTTGGCACAGGGGCAGACCTAGGGTTCAACGCTTCAACATCGAACCAACAAAATTCTAGTTACCAGCCATTTCGGCAACACCTGCGAAGCAGATGAAATCTCACCCGAGGTAGAGGCAGGGTTGGTTGCAATACTGTAACAAAGCACTTAGCAGTTGTCATTCATTAGTACTTAACCTTTGTTTACAGTGCAGATAAACCCTAATTATAGTGCAACACAGTATTCAACATGATTCAACACATTCAAGCACTAAGTACATCAACATAGATAAGATCTAGCATCTCATTCACATCATTAGGTACTAAGCTATCATATTCATCTAAGCATACATCATTGCACTACGAACTAATCATATGAACCATAAAACAAGAATAATGCACAACGCAACCATAACACATGATATACGTGGTTCACCCCCAACCTGGGGCTACGTCCACCAATTTGCATTTTCTTTATTATCTTTTGTCAATCATCTACATGCACATAGCCATAAGGCAGTACTTCTCATATGACATGAGATTTGCTTGCACCTCCCCAGATCCTCCTTCTCCGAGCTAGGTTATAGAACAAAGCATTTACACAATCTCTTACAGTTACTTGCAATTAGCTTTCAAGTCTCACACGGTATGCACAAAGCATGTACAACTATCACTTGCACTTAGCACATTTCCCTTCACTTACCCTTTTGCACTTTTCATCACACACACACACACACCTTACTTACATCGCCTAGCCTTCTATTTATACTTTACAAAATGGACCTAAACATGGGCAAACTCTTGGGCCGACATCCCCGTACTCGTTACAGAATCCCAAAACCCAAAAATGGCTAAAAGAGGTCGAGAACCCGCGATTTTCGCTTCGACTTGCTCTCTGCCTTTGACAGCTTGTCGAAGTCTCAAAATAGGTCAAACTTGACCAAGGATCTCCAAAAGTTGGTCAAGGGTCAACACTCTCTGAAAAACATCTTCTACAATTCTCATTGTTGTCATACTAATCTCATCCTCGATTTCATAGCTCAATCCATAAATATACATAGAAAATTTCTCTTCATAATTTTCTGTATGTCCTGCACTTATATTCAACTTATAAAACTCTTGAGTATACTCCTTCACAGACAAACCCTTCTGTCTTAGATTTTACAACCTTCTAAACAAGATTTAGATGATAGTCCTTTGGTATGAAATTAGCCTTGAGCTTGGCTACCATTCTATCCAAGCTCTTAATCTTCGACTTCCCTTTTTTCCTTCTATCACCCTGCAACTCGTCCCACCATAAAAGATGCATGTACTTTCAACGTGGTCACTGCATGCTTTACCTTCTTCCTATCATCAATTTTCTCAAAATCAAAGTACTTGTCTAAAGCAATTATCCAGTCAAACAATTCTTCTACATTCAAATTATCTTCATACATCAAAACTTCCATCTTTGCTCAAGTTCCCAGCTTGGCAATAGCTCTCAACAATCGCTCCTCTGTTGCTTGTTGTCCTATAACTTCTTCTTCTTCTAGATTCTCACTTTCAACAACACTAGCATCGCTAGCTTTTGGTGCTCTCCTTTTTGTTGTTTGCATGGCGTTCAACCTTGCATGAAGTTGTCTCATTTCCTCCAAAATTGCATTTGCTACAGGTCTCTCCCTTAGTCTCCGCAACGTCATGGCTTTTGAATATTTATGCTTTTTACACACGTTGAGCTTTATCCTATTCTGATACCTCTTGATGGAAACCCCCTATGGGCTCATTTGACCTCTCGATTTAGGATCTTCTTTTGGAGTTGATTTAGCTTTCGAATCCCAATTGGATCCTCTGTTATGTACACAAGTCAATTTTCTTTCCTTATGCATGTACACACATAACACGCAGGTGCTTATAGTAATCCCTTTTTCTCCTCTAGACTCTAGTCATAGGCGCTAGCCATTTTACCTCGACAGAATCTCACGTGACCTCGAGATAGAACCCAACGCTAACTGAAAAGCGTTGTTTGGAGTTCAGGACTTCCACGCTTTGGATGATTATGTCATAAAGTGACTTTGACCGACAGGGGTAGGTGTTACCCTATCCTTCCAATACGCCCTAATGTCAAGTCAAGGATTGATCGGACGAAGGATGAAAATCTGCCTCCTTTGCAAGACCTACGACTCAGAAAGACTCTTGGGCTTTGGGGTTCAAGACTTTTCAACGTCAAATCAATAGTCACCCAAAACCTTCCAAATAGTCGAATTCCAAACAACTTAGAAATCTACGGTCCATGTTTACCCGACAACTGATGGTCATGATTTACTCCAGACTTCGGGGCTTCGTGGGGTTCTCCACTATGCGCAACAATGACCAAGTTCACCCGGAGTGTCGAATCACCGAACCACCCAGGGATCGAATGACTCACACATGTCCACTAATCTACGGTGGAGATTCATTCCGTGACTTCGGAGCTTCGGGGATCCCTTGCAACAACCAAATCAAAACTGTGGGATGAACGAAGTTCTAAGGACTTGGTTTTTAACAAATGTGCTTCTTCTCCTTTATCCGGCGACTGTAAGGGATTTTGATTCTTCCCGAACGAATCTCATCCACTTGACCCTAAAAACAAATAGGTTCCTCCTCTTGGGGAGTTACTCTCGCTCTCCCATCTTGAGCTTCAACACTTAGATGTCGCAATCTCTGGTGCGCACTTTGCGCTTTCCTGCTGAGCTCTGGACTTGAAACATCACCGGGATCTCAACGCGTAATCAGATCGACAACCATACTTCATTGTGGGAACGAAAACTGTTCGGACGTTAATTTTCTAAATCGCATTTTAAACCATGGTATTGTTGGAAGTGTACGTGGAATCTTGTGGGTGATTACGGGCCCAAAGGCGGTGTGGACCCAAAGTGCCCTCAACAGCTCCCACAATCATGTGCTCGAATGACATCGGATCACCGCGTCACCACCCCTCATCCCACTCAATACTCAATCCTCTCACCACTTGACACTTGTCCTCTGTTAACCCCCACGATGATATCCATCGGCGGTGGCCCACCTCTCCAGATCAACGGTCCTTGTCGCTGCTCGGACTCCCCCGAACTTTCTACCTTTAACAGTGGGGGGGTTCCGAGCAAGTGGTTTTCCCATCGAGGCCCTATCTAACGTGGTGGATCCTCAAGAGCTTGGATGCCCCCCTCTCTAATCCGCTTACCGCCTACCCCCCCGTCCGTGTTCTTTCAGGTTGTTTTTCAATACCGCCCCCTCTCTCGTTTCACCACGTGTTCTCCACTCACTTCCCAACCTATCTACTCCTCCTCTCCGTATTTTCCACATGTATTCTTCACTACACGTATCCAACTCCATACTCTCGATACCTCGTGTCCATTCATCCCGTCTCCCGATTGGATGCTTGCCTCCACGTCTCCCCTCGTTTCCAATGGGTCGACAACCATTCCAACAGGCTATTTCATAGGTACAAATGGCATCTGATGGGGTTAATACAGAGTGCACTTGGCTTGTGAAAGCTCAGGCTTAGACAAAGAGTTAAGTCTCAGTCATAGTTCTACACAGATTAGTCTTAGAAACACTTCAGTAAAATTTGCTCATGTAGCTGGTTATCTCGAATGGCTTTCAATAGCTTGCAGACATGTCGTCGTTCAACACAGAGCTATGCTTTGTCACTCCGAGGCCTATTTTCGACCACTCAGTTGCTCCAGCACATGCATCAATTCTTTTGTAGAGGCAATGGTGGTTTTATTTGATTAGGTCCAACATTTTTTACACAGACCCCCACCTCAGCAAGGTCTGTTGACCTCTTGGTCTTTGGATCTTCTTATTCCCGAGCCGAAATGGCTCCTCAGTTCCTGTTGGAACCTTCAACACTTAAATACCACAGGTGCTTTTTTAAGCTCTGCCTGTGCAAACATGCACTAGACGCGAGCCCCCACTCCACGTGACCACAACCTTAACCCCAAAAGGTGCGTTGGGTTTCACGATGTCAGGATTTCTGTTGCAAGGCACCCCGTCTCCTCCGATTCCTGAAAACCTGGAATGGGCTAACGATCCCTAGCTCCTCCCTCTAATTATCCTGATGTGACCCTCGCCTGTGACATGGGGCCCAGCTTTCAAGCGCGTCGGGACTTCGCGTGTCGGGGATCGACGATGTAGCTTTTCTCCTCTTTTTTGATATCCGAAATGTCAAAATTTCCTCGCGACAAATCAACGATCTTGATTCTCCCATGGTCTGACGATTTAGATCACATTGGGATTTCACGTATCGGGGATTTGTGAAGTGGCCCTCTTCCCTTCTCCCGAAATGCGAAACCGCAATGACTGCTTATGCCAAATCGACGGTCTTGGTTTCTCATGATCCAACGCTCCATATCCTTCCTTCTCTTATCAAGATTTCACAACTCATGATTCCTGAAAATCAACTTCCTCCACACTCCCGACTCTCAAAATGTCAATATGCCTGATATCCAAATGAACAGCTCATGCTCCTCAGGATCTAACAACTATTATCTCTCCTGAGATTGCGAGTGTTGGAAGACACTCGGTCTTATCCTCTCTATTGATCTGTGAGATCCAACGGTCCACGAAAAATCAATGTTTCTTCCTCCAAGAATTCCAACTGTCTGTTTAGGTTTTCAAAGAGGCCAAACAATTGGCCTCAACCCTCCTGAACTTGGTTTCTGTGAGGTGACTTCAACCCTCGTCTGTCCTCTGGAATTTCCAAGTCTCTATCCCTCTTGAGCTTGATTCCTGCTGCAAATTCAAGGATCCTAAGGGATTCATGCACACACTCCTTGCAACCTTCACAATAATCTCTGATTATCCATACACTCCAACTCTTTGCATTCTTTGTGACAGAAGTTCTTCAACCGCTTTCTTGGGTAGCAAAATTCTAAGACTTCGACCTGGCCTACGCACACCTTGTACGGCTCTGTGCTATACCTGCACTTCTATTGGTATAAGAACAACTCTATGTCTCCTGAGCTTTTTTGAGGTAAAACATAGAATCTTGTCAATGCATCCCTTGCGGACTTTCACTGTACTCCTTGCAGGAATTCTCAGGATGAGAAGAAATTGAAACTTATACTCTCCCTGTCACAAACTTCATACAATCAACATCGAATCATACACATAAAACATTGAAACAAATGCGTAACAGAGCATATAAGCAAATTGTAAACATACCATTCAATAGAGGCAAACAGTAACCATAACACAACATGAAATTGGATGAAGGCATTCTTATATTGAGTAAAGTGATTCTGTACATAGTTTCTATAGCTGCAACTATCTTCTTCTCTGCTCTCCTATGCTCTTTCTTTCTCTACTACTTCTGCTCTTACAATTGATAAAATTATGATACAATACATACAAGGGAGCTTTTCTTGAGTCCCCCCCCCCTACAACTCTAATCTAGCTTATCGAAATTAAAGTCTACAACTACTTTACATTTATTACATTAAATGCCTCCAACCGAAAGATGAGAGCAATGCTCAAGATCTGCATTACAATCCCCAAAACATTTAAGAACAATTACATCTTTCTAGAAATTACATTAATGTTTCATCTTTTAAATTTCAAAACGTCTTCAAAATACGCGTTGGTGCATATCCAATTGTCCTCCACTTGCGCTTGCTTGCGATGCTCCTGCATTAATTTTCCTAGATTAGATGCAAAAGTGGTCTTCTGTGTGTGATAAGAACCACTCTTTTTGATTGAGTCTGGTGTCTTAGTAAAGTTAATTATTTGATTTATGAATAGTTCCCTAAATTTAGGAATTAGTGCCCTAAGGACGAGAGTCTCTGCAACTCTTTAAATAGTTAGTTTTTGGATATTGTAAGGGTATGATTTTTTGAGTAGAGAATAGAAATACAACATATTGGTTGGACCCGTTTTATGCATGGATTAAAGCTCTTTACATGGTGAACATACTCTTGATGACAATTTTTCGTTCAATTCTTCATGTGTTTTCATTCTTATCTTGAATACAAATTTTGATTTGTGCAATGTACATTTCATTTCCTTTCAGCTATTGTATGACTTATTTTTACTGATATGAAACCGTTCAAACAACTAATGCTTGGGTGAAGATTTGTTTTCTGCAACCTATGGGAGTTATTGTGTTTTGATACATGTTTGATGTCTTGAAATAATATTCTTAGTATTGAACATCTTGGAGCAAATTATTCATTGAGTAGTTTGTTGTTTCCCTCTGTTTTATATTATTTCATTGGTCTGTCATTAGTGTGCCATCAGCCAATGAGGGCCCTCATCCATATCGTTTTGCCAACCCAACCTTGCCTTTGTATTGATAGAATAACCCTTTGACCAACCAACAAAAGAGTTGAAAGAAGCAATCATTCTAAACTGACAAGTGGCCTAGCTTTGCCATTTAGCAGTCGGGTGCAGACCTTAGGAGCAACTTCTTATGGCGTCGTTGCCAGGGAAGGGAGTAATGAAATATATTTCCCTGGGAGAATGAAAATGATCAGATCTGATCTTTGATGGTGAACAAAGACCAGACACATTCAGACTGCATATCATTCGCCTGACGACTCCATGGTTAAAGAATCCAGTGGCGACTCCACATTTTTAAGAAGTCGTAGTTTCAGATGGAAGCCATCTTGACTCGAAGGTTTTCTCCTTTCAATTTCTTTGTTGTTCTTGGGTTTCCAAATGTTGTTTCTACTATAGATGAGTGGGTATATTTTTTTCCCAGATTTAGAGAACATAGAGATAACCCTGATGAGCATTTGCTTGAGTTTCATGAATTCATTCATCGGTGGGGAATACGTCACGAGGATCAACGTCGAGTCGACAAGTCAACAACAAACCCTGTGACCTGTGTGGGTTTGTTCTTCCGGACTAGCTTACCAACAATCCACTGGCAACCAAGACACATTGCACCATTCTGGATGGAGGCTACCTTGTAGCCTCGTTTCCTCTTCTCCGCATCATCATATGTATCTTTAATCATATGCGCTAGGGCGTGGTTTGTAGCCTTCCCTGGGTAAAAGTCGTGCGGGTCGGGTCCTTGCATGCTCAATCTGGTGATCCGATGGATCAACGCCGGGTCGACAGTGATGCGTTTGTCTAGCCATAAATAACTGCCATGGAGGCTCGACAGCAGGAGCTTAACACACTAGTTAACCTCCTGGTGCCTTCCAAGATGGGTTATTCTCATCACGTTTATGATGGTGGACTACATGAGGTTCATAGTCCATGGTTGGGGGATTATCCTTGAAATTTTCCCCTTCGTCCTAGTCAAATACCTGTGAGGAGCGAGCATGCTGAAGTTCTTACGATCCCCTAGGTTAAAGTTGTTGGTGTTTAGTTTCATTTTCTTATCTGGTGGAGGCTTCCCTGTGCGTATCCCCTTTGTGAGGTACCCAGTAACCAAGGTGTAGTCAAAGTCCTTGGGGACACTATCACGATTCACCGCATCGACCAGAGGCAGAACGTAGTCGGTTAGGATGGATGGGATTAACTTCACATTTTCCAAGTCATCTCGATGTTTGGCTCTTTTCTCATCTGCAGCTCGGGATGGTCTAGATCCGTGAGCAGTCAAAGGGGAGGTTTGCACTCCTCGCGTCGATGAGGCTTGAACTCCTGTGGACATTATTGTCTCTGCCATTAGATTGATTAAAATTTCGTCTATTGACTTTTCCACAGAGCTGAGCTCGTCCAACAAGCACGCTCGAGATCGGACATCTTAGACTGATGAACAATTTTTCAATGCAGTAGAATGGATGACAAGGTCTCAATAAGTATAACACAGTAACAATGAGTTCTCTTGTTGGCTCAGATACAATTTAGGAAAGTGTGCTCAGTGCAACAGTCAATGGGATAAGTAGACAACGATGTAACAGATCCTTTTAATAGACAAGAAGCCTTCATCAATGCAGTTTTGTCTGTTACGACACGGTACCAATGGACCGATGGTGAGATTCCTGATTATAACTAATGTTCCATCTTCTCGGGAATGTCAATCTAATGGTTATAATTCCTCCAACGGTCATATCGCACTGTCATGGCAAAGTGCCAATCTGAGCTTCTTTGATATTCCGCTGAAGTTCAAATTCTGGAGATCTTCTTTCTACGAAGCCTTGTCTAGAACTTCCTGTAATTCTGGAGAGCTATCTAGCCTTCTTCCTTGTGATTTGCGTCTCGGTATTCCTCTTTCCATTCGGATTTTTATCTCCTCTTGGCATAGTAACTTCGCGTTGTTGATGGTATTTCGTAGGGTTCAAGGCCAATACTTTTTCTTTATCTGGGGTAGGTGTTATACTCTCTTGTTCAGACAGGTTTTTCAGGTTTGCTTGTGTTCTTTCAACTTCGACATCCATGTTTCTGGGTTTAAACATCTTCGATCTCTTCTATTGTTCTTCTATCAAGTGCGCCATTCTCTAAGTCATGAAATCTTTTAATTCTTGTTTTTATATTCTAGGGCTTCTTCTTCTTTTCTTCGAGTCTGATCCTTCTCAATCCTGGGTTTTCCTAGCCATAAAACAAATGGAGCCTTGTTCTCAAGAAATTTAATAACCTCAAACTCTTCCTCTGTTGAAGTTCCATGTGCACTCATAAATATCTGGGTAAGTGTTCCACATAGGGTTATTAATTTTTCTCTCAATAATCATATTCCTCCCAATGAAGAAATCATAGCAGGCTTTCGTAAAATTTCCCAAGTTCTTTCTGTCATAATATTAACCTGTGTTTTCTCATCCAAGACACAGTCTATGTCGAAGTCTCCTATTCTTGTTTCTATGCACTTTTTCTCTTTGAAGATCTCTGATAAGTTGATATCTCTATGGTCATTTAGGGTTTTTTTCATTTGTAGAAATACAAACTTTGATTCTTTTTGGGGTTCTTCCATGGTCTCAGTTTCTTGGCCTTTCTCAAGGTTTTTTTTTTTTATCTCATACTCATTATTTCAACCTTAACAATCATTCTAGGGAAATCCAGAACGTCATGGTCCAAAGATTTACAACAAATACAACTAGGTTTTCTACTAGGGCATGCCATAGCAAGATGTCTTGGTCTTCTGCAACTGTAACAAAGAGTTAATCATCTCTTTCTCTTAAATGATCCCCAACCTTTCTTATACAGCGCACTAGGATCATGGTGGCGAATCTGTAGAAAATTCTTCCTAGGATTCTGTATCCATTTGTTAGTCCAAACATTCTTTCTATGCATAGGAATAACATATCTTTCATTATTTCTATCAGATTTACTCATATCAAACCTTCTTTCTTCTAACTTTACCCTAGTTTTAAGACTATGACCAAATTTATCAAACATACATAAATATATATTTTTGAAGCAAAAATTTCCACTTATCTTACCTCTATTAGAGCATAAAGCTTTCAGATCTTAGCTCTTTAATAAAAAAAATTCACTTTACCTTTATCAAAGCACAAAGATATCAGGTCTTACCTCTTTTCTTTGAATCCGACTTATTTTGTTAGCACAGAGCTTTCATAAGTCAGGTAGAATACTACGCACTAAAGCAACAGAGCTATGCACATATATTTCTTTCTTTTCCTCAGTTTCGAGCAATCACAGTTTCAGTTCGGACAATGGAACCATTTGTTGGCATAGAGGTAAACCTAAGGTTTAACACTTCAACATTGAACCAACAAAATTCTAATTACCAGCCATTTCGGCAACACCTGCGAAGCAGATGAAATCTCACCCGAGGTAGAGGCAGGGTTGGTTGCAATACTGTAACAAATCACTTAGCAGTTGTCATTCATTAGTACTTAACCTTTGTTTACAGTGCAGATAAACCCTAATTATAGCGCAACGCAGTATTCAACATGATTCAATGCATTCAAGCACTAAGTACATCAACATAGATCAAATCTAGCATCTCATTCACATCATTAGGTACTAAGTTATCATATTCATCTAAGCATAAATCATTGCACTAGGAACTAATCATATGAACCATAAAACAAGAATAATGCACAACGCAACCATAACACATATTATACGTGGTTCATCCCCAACCTGGGGCTACGTCCACCAACTATCCATCTTCTTTATTATCTTTTGTCAATCATCTACATGCATAGATCCATAAGGTAGTACTTATCATAGGACATGATATTTGCTTGCACCTCCCCAGATCCTCCTTCTCCGAGCTAGGTTACAGAACAAAGCGTTTACACGATCTCTTACAGTCACTTGCAATTAGCTTTCAAGTCTGACACAGTATGCACAAAGCATGTACAACTATCACTTGCACTTAACACATTGCCCTTCACTTACCCTTTTGCACTTTTCATCACACACACACACCTTACTTACATCGCCTAGCCTTCTATTTATACATTACAAAATGGACCTAAACATGGGCAAAATCTTGGGCCGACATCCCCATACTCGTTACAGAAACCCAAAACCCAAAAATCCCTAAAAGAGGTCGAGATCTCGCGATCTCCGCTTCAACTTGCGCTCTGCCTTTGTCATCTTGTCGAAGTCTCAAAATAGGTCAAACTTGACCAAGGATCTCCAAAAGTTGGTCAAGGGTCAACACTATCTGAAAAACATCTTCTACAGTCCTCATTGTTGTCATACTAATCTCATCCTCGATTTCATACCTCAATCCATTAATATACATAGCAAATTTCTCTTCATAATTTTCCGTATGTCCTGCACTTATATTCAACTTATAAAACTCTTGAGTATACTCCTTCACAGATCCCTATTGGATCCTCTGTTATGTACACAAGTCAATTTTCTTTCCTTATGCAGGTCCACACAAAACATGCAGGTGCTTATACTAATCCCTTTTTCTCCTCTAGACTCTAGTCACAGGCGTTAGCCATTTTACCTCGACAGAATTTCACGTGATCTCGGGATAGAAGCCAACGCTAACTGAAAAGCGTTATTTGGAGCTCCAGGACTTCCACACTTCAGATGATTCGGTCATAAAGTGAGTTTGACCGACAGGGGTAGGTGTTACCGTATCCTTCCAATACGCTCTAATGTCAAGTCAAGGATTGATCGGACGAAGGATGAAAATCTGCCTCCTTTGCACGACCTACGACTCTGAAAGACTCTTGGGCTTTGGGGTTCAAGACTTTTCAACGTCAAAACAATAGTCACCCAAAACCTTCCAAATAGTCGAATTCCGAACGACTTAGAAATCTACGGTCCACGTTTACCCGACAACTGATGGTCATGATTTACTCCAGACTTAGGGGCTTCGTGCGGTTCTCCACTATGCGCAACAATGACCAACTTCAACCGGAGTGTCGAATCACCGAACCACCTAGGGATCCAACGACTCACACATGTCCACTAATCTATGGTGGAGATTCATTCCGTGACTTCAGAGCTTCGGGGCTCCCTTGCAACAACCAAATCAAAATTATCGGATGAACGAAGTTCTAAGGACTTGGGTTTTAACAGATGCGCTTCTTCTCCTTTATCCGACGACTGTAAGGGATTTTGATTCTTCCCGAATGAATCTCGTCCACTCGACCCTAAAAACAAAGAGATTCCTCCTCTTGGGGAGTTACTCTCGCTCTCCCATCTTGAGCTTTGACACTTAGATGTTTCAATCTCTGGTGCACACTTTACGCTTTCCTCTTGAGCTTTGGATTTGAAAAGGTCACCTGCGCACTCCTTACGCTATTTGTCCTGAGCTTGATAAACAATTAACAAGTGTTGGC
>JZKD02S1670345.1:80758-111294 GCA_000966675.3 Picea glauca
CCACAACTCTAATCTAGCTTATCAAAATTAAAGTCTACAACTACTTTACATTTATTACATTAAATGCCTGCAACCGAAAGATGAGAGCAATGCTCAAGATCTGCATTACAATCCCCAAAACATTTAAGAACAATTACATCCTTCTAGCAATTACATTAATGTTTCATCTTTTAAATTTCAAAACGTCTTCAAAATACGCGTTGGTGCATGTCCAATTGTCCTCCACTTGCGCTTGCTTGCGATGCTCCTGCATTAATTTTCCTAGATTAAATGCAAAAGTGGTCTTCTGTGTGTGATAAGAACCACTCTTTCTGATTGAGTCTGTTGTCTTAGTAAAGTTAATTATTTGATTTACAAATAGTTCCCCAAATTTAGGAATCAGTGCCCTAAGGACGAGAGTCTCTGCAACTCTTTAAATAGTTAGTTTTTGGATATTGTAAGGGTACGAGTTTTTGAGTAAAGAATAGAAATACAACATATTGGTTGGACCCGTTTTATGCATGGATTAAAGCTCTTTACATGGTGAACATACTCTTGATGATAATGTTTCGTTCAATTTTTCATGTGTTTTCATTCTTATCTTGAATACAAATTTTGATTTGTGCAACATACATTTCATTTCCTTTCATCTATTGTATGACTTATTTTTACTGATATGAAACCGTTCAAACAGCGAATGCTTGGGTGAAGATTTGTTTTCTGCAACCTATGGGATTTATTGTGTTTTGATACATGTTTGATGTCTTGAAATAATATTCTCAGTATTGAACATCTTGCAACAAATTATTCATTGAGTAGTTTGTTGTTTCCCTTTGTTTTATATTATTTCATTGGTCTGTCATTAGTGTGCCATCAGCCAAGGAGGGCCCTCATCCATATCGTTTTGCCAACCCAACCTTGCCTTTGTATTGATAGAATAACCCTCTGACCAACCAACAAAAGAGTTGAAATAAGAAATCATTCTAAACTGATAAGTGGCCTAGCTTTGCCCTTTAGCAGTCGGGTGCAGACCTTAGGAGCAACTTCTTATGGCGTCGTTTCCAGGGAACGAAGTAATGAAATATCTTTCCCTTGGAAAACGAAAATGATCAGATTTGATCTTTGATGGTGAACAAAGACCAGACACATTTAGACTGCATATCATTCGCCTGGCGACTCCATGGTTAAAGAGTCCAGTGGCGACTCCACATTTTTAAGAAGTCGTAGTTTCAAATGGAAGCCATCTTGGCTCGAAGGTTTTCTCCTTTAAATTTCTTTGTTGTTCTTGGGTTTCCAAATGTTGTTCCTACTATAGATGAATGGGGTGAATTTTTTCCCAGATTTAGAGAACATAGAGATAACCTTGATGAACATTTGCTTGAGTTTCATGAATTCATGTATCGGTGGGGAATACATCACGAGGATGTACTAATGAAGATGTTCATGTACTCATTTTAGGGAGGTGCTTGTGAGTGGTATCGATCCTTGCCCCCTGCTAGCATCTCTTCCCTGAAACAGTTCCATGTTTCATTCAGTAAGCATTGTAAAAGGTGTTTTCCAGCTGATTTACTTTTTGAGAACTAATGTGAAGAATTTGAATGTCATATTCAACAGTCACTTATTAGTTCTTCTAGTAGTGAAAGTAAAGGGGACTTTTTCATTGAGAAAGTGGAGGAAGATTCGGTTACATATGAGTCTTCTTCTGATCCTTTTATTCAAAATGATGATGTTGGGAATTACATTAATGATGAAATTGATGATAACAAGGCTTTCGATACATCTTTCATTATTCTAGTTGACTCAGATAGTCATTGTTATGATACATCTGTCGTTCTATGTTCTCATAAAGATTTGATTAACTGTAAGGAAAGTGATATTGAATATCACGAACATGTTTTTCCCCTTCCTTCTGAAATTATTGAGAAACGTGAAATATATAAGTCTGAAGATGGCATTCTGGAGCTAGAACAAGAACAAGCCAACAATGCAGGAGACATACCCATTCATTTCAAACAACAAGATGAGCAATATTAAGGGTGTTTTTCTGCCCTTTATGGTTGTGAATCACATGAATTTCATGAGTTGTTTCGATAAGGATAGGAGCATCTTAGTCTTGTTTATAATGCAGATTTCACACAACAACAAATTTGTCCTCTCAACCATTTAGAGGCTTTTCATGAGTTTCAAGATCCAATAGCGAGATGGATGGATTCTTATTTTTCTTAAATCACAAAGGTTTAAAGTTTTACCATGATCATCATTCACAACTGTAAGTACCAGATGCCTGCCAACTTTTTGTTGCGTTTGATATATCCTCTTTGGATTATTCTAAACAATGACCTGGACATAGTTACAATCCTTAGTCAAATGTTTTCTTGGTTTCATTAGAAGTGGAATTACACATGATTATGTTGGTTTTTAACTGAATAGAGTAGGTAGTAGGAGAATAAACTCGTAGTTGGTTGGTTGGTTTTCACAGATTGTTTGTCAGTAGGTTGGTTTTCAATCGCTTGTTTGAATAAGAGACTCCATAGTCCAACAAAGGCACTGAGGTTTAGTTTCATTTTCAAGTTTCAGTAAGGACTCCATAGCCCAACGCAGGCACTAGGGTGTAGTCTCAGTTTTTAATTCAATAAAATGCATAGTCGAGGGAAAGTAGTAAATACACATGGATGGAAGACGGAAACAAAGGTAAGAAATGTAAGGTAAGAGAAGTTATTTAATCTCAAGGCATCGTTGTACAGTTCTTAGCACCTCACAGGGACGAGCTATCCCCAATTAAAGCCAATGTTGTAACCTAGGTCTGCATCCCCGACCTCTCCTCTCTTTTTCCCTATGCCTTCATCAATTTTTCCTCTTCTGGTTGGTTAAGTCATTTTCCCATTACTAAGTGACTTGGTTCATATTCGTTTTTTTTTTCTGGTTTGAGTCTTTACACATCTCTGTTTTGTTTTTCTTGAAAGGATGAAATATATGTTGGATTTGGTTCGAATTACTTGTCATCATATTTTCCATTGATCCAACTCACCACAGGTCGACCAAGCCTTTTTATATACGCGGGAAACACCCATGGAAAAACACAACCATTCAGAATGGTAATTTTCAGGCCAGGATTTCCGAAATGAACAAGGAAATTTCAACGGTAAATATCCACCAAGAAAATCACATCAACGACTGTCACCCATTCGGGGGTGCAAAATCGCATGGAGTTTAACACCAGGAGTCATCCGAAGAGCCTAAGCCTTTGAAGAGTCAAAGAGATGAAGTCTCGAGAACCTAACACGTTGCTTTGGCGATTTTCGTACAAGAGTTTTTGAGCATAACATTCATAAACTCCGGAACTCCTGAAGCCTGGATTTTCGAAGAAAATCTGGACCGTTCGCCGGTCACGAAACTTGACAACAAATCATTCACTTAGAGGATTTTCCTCCGGGAGGTTTTTCATGCTTCACATTTGAAACTCCCGAAGCCCGGACTTTTGAAGAGAATTTGGACCATTCATTCATCATGACACGTGGTGACAGATCATTCACTCCGGAGATTTTCCTCTGGAAGATTTTTCATGTTTCACATTCAAAACATTCGAAGCCCAAAAGTCCAAAGTGAATCTGGACCATTCATCTAATATCAAACAACACAGTCTATCCTTGTAGCAGGTAAATATCACTCGGATCTCAGAGTGTAATTAGATCGACGACCATACTTCATTGTGCGAACGCAAACTGTTCGGACGCTAATTTTCTAGAGAGGTCTCACAATTTAAACTATGGTATTGTTGGAAGGGTACGTGTCAACTTGTGGGGGATTACGGGCCCAAAGTCAGTATGGACGCAAACCGCCCTCAACAACTCCCTCAATCACATGCTGGAATGACATCGGATCACTGCATCACCTCCCCTCATCCCACTCATGGGACAATATCAAAACCCTGGGAATCCGACGGATCACACTATCCTCCTCACTAGAGAAGAAGAAGTTCTTCTACAAACGCATAGTCGTCAATAGAATGCACCCCCTAAATCTAGCCCCACCACTTCAGAAACAGTTGCAGTTACTGTCGAGCAATCTTTGATGATCCCACACCCTAGCACTAAACCACACCTTCGTATTCCTCACATCCCATTACGATGGAATGTCAACAACCCTCAGGCTAGGGATACACACAATTACAGTCTGGTTGATGACTTGGCGCAATATCCTACAACCATGTCAGCCTTGGAAGTCCTCCAAACCTATTCCACTGAGCGAAAATAATTGCTTTTGTCCTTTGGGGAAGTTGACCCTATTGATACTAGACTCATCACTTTTGATCTAGATTATGGGGAACCCCGTCTCCCCGCTTTGGTAGCTTTCTAGATACCAGTCAAAATTTGTAACACCACAGTTCATCGATGCATCATTGATGAAGGTGCATCCACATGCATCATGTCCAAAACCGTATGGAAAAAACTTGGCTCCCCTGAGCTAATACCATCAACCATCACTTTGAGAGCTTATGATGGACTACTATCCTCTCCTGAAGGGATCTTTCAAAATTTCCCTGTTGAACTCGAGGAAAAAACCATTCTTATTGACATTGAAGTTATCACTGCCCTGCTTGATTACGACATCTTGTTTGGACATAGTAACATGTACGCTATGAAGGTTGTGACCTGTTCTGTGTTTTGAATGATGATGTTCCCCCACAACGGGAAGATCATCACCATCGACCAAGTCTCACATTATAAGCCCAAATCTTCCTCCAACATCGATAACATCCTACCTCTTGTCCGAAATCATTCCAACGTCTACCCACTCATCGAGATGGCCCCCAGAATTTTCAAGGACCCATCTTTTCTAGGGATATACCATGGAGCACCACCTCTCATACATTCCTCAGCACAAGTGTGTGTCATATCTTCCGATGGAATGAAAACTAGAGATACCATTCCTCCCACTGAGGCTTCTTCTCTCCTTGACGTCCCACTAGTCGCAGAAACCCTACCTCAGGAACTCCCTGAGAACCCTTCGACACCACTTGTTGCCGGTTTCACTCTCCCCAGGGTCACATCTCGGTTTGGGAGACAATCCCCCAAGCCATTATGCAAATCCCCTTCTTCTACTCCCTAATGGGCGTACAATCTTTCCAGGTAGCTGCAACGCTTACCCTTCCTAACATGGTTCTTTCTATTCTAGTTTGGTATCTACACCCACCTAAGATGGTTCCTCAACCATCCCTCCCTCTCTAAACTGAGGGAATCCCAATGAAGATCTCGATCCTAACTCCGACGACACCACCCTCCCCCCCACTTGCCAACACCACTGCTACAGCTGGGGGCATACGGAAGAAGAAAAATCCCCCCTCTCCACTTCCCCACAGAGTTCAACCTCCTTGCACATTATACAAGAAAGAAGGACACCCCACTAATAGATGTCCCTCTCTCCTCGAGCTACGCAATTTAATCCAACTCCCTCGAGCAACCACACCGCTCGTCGCTTTATCCAACACACCTAGTACTACCACCGTGTCCCCTACTACAAGAAGTAAAGGGTTGCAAAACAAATTCGCATGTGCCATCTATTCAGAGTATGGCCATTACACCCACCATTGCCCTGAGCTACCTCAGTTTCGACATACACTAACGACCGTATGCTAAATCTTTCAGCAAGAACCCCCTCCATCCATGTCATCAAGCACTCGAGTCACTAAAACCCATTATGTCATAACCTGAGTCAACGAATGGATGAGATTCCCTTGATCTCTTTTTGAATCACTTGATCATTTCACATACCAATGTGCTACGATCATTGAATATAGGTGTCACCAAATGGCCATTATTCAAAATCCCCCAAACACCTCACTTCCTGTGATATAAGTGATTCCCCCTACTCCTTCTCCATATATTATTCATATTTTCTCTCCTAATATTGAGTCACTTCCCACTCCTCCATGGTTCATGGATAACTTGTATGAGGATTTTCCCCCAAATCCCCCCAATTCCCTGGTTCATTTCCCTTAGGAAATCTTACGACCGACCACAATTTTTAACCGACGGTATTTGGACTTTCGATATATGTCAAGCATGCCATCACACCATCTTTACGATACCTCCTCTATGATTTCACCACCTAAAGACCATCAAATCGTGACAGTACCCAATGTTACTTCCCCAGATCCCCTATATTCTCACACCTTCCACTATGATAAATATATCCTCGAGGAATTAACTACACCCGATTTCCCATGGAATGCGCTTCACCACAGAGCGCTCTTTCTTTCACAAGAAGCCTTCGACCATCCTAGCCAATACTCCATATACGCAATCGAAACTAAGGATTTCATCCCATCGGGGCATATAGACTGGTTCAACAACCCTATTGTTTCCCCCGATGCTTTTTAAGGTGACAACATGGCCAACATTTCCCCCACTATGAAAATTGACATTTCCGTCAAACCAGGAATCATAGAGGAAATCACCATTGGCATCACATGCTCCCCGGAAGAACTCACAGCTTACATATCTCTCTTCTAGGAATACCGGGACATTTTCGCCTGGTCATACACAGAGATGCCCAACATTGATTCTTCTGTGGTCGAACATTGTATCGACACCTGGCCTGACATCACCCATGTATGTCAAAAGAAATTCCCACTGCACCCATTCAAATAAAGAGGCCATCAAAGCCAAAATTGACAAACTACACATTGTCGGGTTCATATACCCCATCACATACACATCACAGGTTTCCAACCCCGTCCCTGTCAACCAAAAACAAGGCACCATTCACGTCTGCACTGACTTTCGCGATCTCAATCACACTTGCCCTAAAGACAACTTTCCTACGCCTTTCATCAACCAAATTATCGATGACTGCGTCGACCATGAGGCCTTGTCCTTCATGGATGACTTCTTTGGCTACAATCAAATGCAGATCCACCCAACAGATCAATATAAAACCGCATTCACCACCCCATGGGGTACTTTTTCATATCGTATCATGCCTTTTGGACTCAATAACGCCGGTGTGACATTCCAACGAGCCATGACCTATGTTTTCCATGATCTCCCTTGCATCATCCTCGCTTACTTGGACGACCTCACTGCTCGATCCAAGAAACGAACACAACATCTATATGAGTTACAAGTTGTCTTTCAACGGTGTCGTTAGTACAATATCCGCTTGAACCCCTCAAGTGTGTATTTTGCGTCACCGTTGGATGCCTCCTTGGTTTCATCATCTCCCAACATGGCAGNCCGGAACTCCTGAAGCCTGGATTTTCGAAGAAAATCTGGACCATTCGCCGGTCACGAAACTTGACAACAAATCATTCACTTCGAGGATTTTCCTCCGGGAGGTTTTTCATGCTTCACATTTGAAACTCCCGAAGCCCGGACTTTTGAAGAGAATTTGGACCATTCATTCATCATGACATGTGGTGACAGATCATTCACCCCGGAGATTTTCCTCTGGAAGATTTTTCATGTTTCACATTCAAAACATTCGAAGCCCAAAAGTCCAAAGTGAATCTGGACCATTCATTTAATATCAAACAACACAGTCTATCCTTGTAGCAGGTAAATATCACTCGAATCTCAGAGTGTAATTAGATCGACGACCATACTTCATTGTGCGAACGCAAACTGTTCGAACGTTAATTTTCTAGAGAGGTCTCACAATTTAAACTATGGTATTGTTGGAAGGGTACGTGTCAACTAGTGGGGGATTACGGGCCCAAAGTCAGTATGGACGCAAACCGCCCTCAACAACTCCCTCAATCACATGTTGGAATGACATCGGATCACTGCGTCACCTCCCCTCATCCCACTCATGGGACAATATCAAAACCCTGGGAATCCGACGGATCACACTATCCTCTTCACTAGAGAAGAAGAAGTTCTTCTACAAACGCATAGTCGTCAATAGAATGCACCCCCTAAATCTAGCCCCACCACTTCAGAAACAGTTGCAGTTACTGTCGAGCAATCTTTGATGATCCCACACCCTAGCACTAAACCACACCTTCGTATTCCTCACATCCCATTACGATGGAATGTCAACAACCCTCAGGCTAGGGATACACACAATTACAGTCTGGTTGATGACTTGGCGCAATATCCTACAACCATGTCAGCCTTGGAAGTCCTCCAAACCTATTCCACTGAGCGAAAATAATTGCTTTTGTCCTTTGGGGAAGTTGACCCTATTGATACTAGACTCATCACTTTTGATCTAGATTATGGGGAACCCCGTCTCCCCGCTTTGGTAGCTTTCTAGATACCAGTCAAAATTTGTAACACCACAGTTCATCGATGCATCATTGATGAAGGTGCATCCACATGCATCATGTCCAAAACCGTATGGAAAAAACTTGGCTCCCCTGAGCTAATACCATCAACCATCACTTTGAGAGCTTATGATGGACTACTATCCTCTCCTGAAGGGATCTTTCAAAATTTCCCTGTTGAACTCGAGGAAAAAACCATTCTTATTGACATTGAAGTTATCACTGCCCTGCTTGATTACGACATCTTGTTTGGACATAGTAACATGTACGCTATGAAGGTTGTGACCTGTTCTGTGTTTTGAATGATGATGTTCCCCCACAACGGGAAGATCATCACCATCGACCAAGTCTCACATTATAAGCCCAAATCTTCCTCCAACATCGATAACATCCTACCTCTTGTCCGAAATCATTCCAACGTCTACCCACTCATCGAGATGGCCCCCAGAATTTTCAAGGACCCATCTTTTCTAGGGATATACCATGGAGCACCACCTCTCATACATTCCTCAGCACAAGTGTGTGTCATATCTTCCGATGGAATGAAAACTAGAGATACCATTCCTCCCACTGAGGCTTCTTCTCTCCTTGACGTCCCACTAGTCGCAGAAACCCTACCTCAGGAACTCCCTGAGAACCCTTCGACACCACTTGTTGCCGGTTTCACTCTCCCCAGGGTCACATCTCGGTTTGGGAGACAATCCCCCAAGCCATTATGCAAATCCCCTTCTTCTACTCCCTAATGGGCGTACAATCTTTCCAGGTAGCTGCAACGCTTACCCTTCCTAACATGGTTCTTTCTATTCTAGTTTGGTATCTACACCCACCTAAGATGGTTCCTCAACCATCCCTCCCTCTCTAAACTGAGGGAATCCCAATGAAGATCTCGATCCTAACTCCGACGACACCACCCTCCCCCCCACTTGCCAACACCACTGCTACAGCTGGGGGCATACGGAAGAAGAAAAATCCCCCCTCTCCACTTCCCCACAGAGTTCAACCTCCTTGCACATTATACAAGAAAGAAGGACACCCCACTAATAGATGTCCCTCTCTCCTCGAGCTACGCAATTTAATCCAACTCCCTCGAGCAACCACACCGCTCGTCGCTTTATCCAACACACCTAGTACTACCACCGTGTCCCCTACTACAAGAAGTAAAGGGTTGCAAAACAAATTCGCATGTGCCATCTATTCAGAGTATGGCCATTACACCCACCATTGCCCTGAGCTACCTCAGTTTCGACATACACTAACGACCGTATGCTAAATCTTTCAGCAAGAACCCCCTCCATCCATGTCATCAAGCACTCGAGTCACTAAAACCCATTATGTCATAACCTGAGTCAACGAATGGATGAGATTCCCTTGATCTCTTTTTGAATCACTTGATCATTTCACATACCAATGTGCTACGATCATTGAATATAGGTGTCACCAAATGGCCATTATTCAAAATCCCCCAAACACCTCACTTCCTGTGATATAAGTGATTCCCCCTACTCCTTCTCCATATATTATTCATATTTTCTCTCCTAATATTGAGTCACTTCCCACTCCTCCATGGTTCATGGATAACTTGTATGAGGATTTTCCCCCAAATCCCCCCAATTCCCTGGTTCATTTCCCTTAGGAAATCTTACGACCGACCACAATTTTTAACCGACGGTATTTGGACTTTCGATATATGTCAAGCATGCCATCACACCATCTTTACGATACCTCCTCTATGATTTCACCACCTAAAGACCATCAAATCGTGACAGTACCCAATGTTACTTCCCCAGATCCCCTATATTCTCACACCTTCCACTATGATAAATATATCCTCGAGGAATTAACTACACCCGATTTCCCATGGAATGCGCTTCACCACAGAGCGCTCTTTCTTTCACAAGAAGCCTTCGACCATCCTAGCCAATACTCCATATACGCAATCGAAACTAAGGATTTCATCCCATCGGGGCATATAGACTGGTTCAACAACCCTATTGTTTCCCCCGATGCTTTTTAAGGTGACAACATGGCCAACATTTCCCCCACTATGAAAATTGACATTTCCGTCAAACCAGGAATCATAGAGGAAATCACCATTGGCATCACATGCTCCCCGGAAGAACTCACAGCTTACATATCTCTCTTCTAGGAATACCGGGACATTTTCGCCTGGTCATACACAGAGATGCCCAACATTGATTCTTCTGTGGTCGAACATTGTATCGACACCTGGCCTGACATCACCCATGTATGTCAAAAGAAATTCCCACTGCACCCATTCAAATAAAGAGGCCATCAAAGCCAAAATTGACAAACTACACATTGTCGGGTTCATATACCCCATCACATACACATCACAGGTTTCCAACCCCGTCCCTGTCAACCAAAAACAAGGCACCATTCACGTCTGCACTGACTTTCGCGATCTCAATCACACTTGCCCTAAAGACAACTTTCCTACGCCTTTCATCAACCAAATTATCGATGACTGCGTCGACCATGAGGCCTTGTCCTTCATGGATGACTTCTTTGGCTACAATCAAATGCAGATCCACCCAACAGATCAATATAAAACCGCATTCACCACCCCATGGGGTACTTTTTCATATCGTATCATGCCTTTTGGACTCAATAACGCCGGTGTGACATTCCAACGAGCCATGACCTATGTTTTCCATGATCTCCCTTGCATCATCCTCGCTTACTTGGACGACCTCACTGCTCGATCCAAGAAACGAACACAACATCTATATGAGTTACAAGTTGTCTTTCAACGGTGTCGTTAGTACAATATCCGCTTGAACCCCTCAAGTGTGTATTTTGCGTCACCGTTGGATGCCTCCTTGGTTTCATCATCTCCCAACATGGCAGCATAGTGGACCCCTTCAAAGTCCAAGCTATCACTAAAATTCCACCACCCCGGAATTTACACAAATTGTAGAGCCTACAAGGCAAAGCCAACTTTTTGCAACGCTTTGTCTCTGACTACGCCACTCGTGCACATGATTTTCTTTGCTTGTTGCTTCATGATATCCCATTTCGATGGGATGAACATGCCCAAACCTCTTTTGATTATTTAAAAGAGGCACTCTCCAACGCCTCATTTATTAGTCCACCCGACTATGATCGCGAGTACATCCTCTACTTATCGGCCTCAACCGTCTCAGTAGCAGGAGTTCTTGTCCAACTAGGGGATGATGGATGCGAGCACATCATTTACTACATTAGTAAATATCTTTTAGGACCACCCCTGAAATACAACCACGAAGAGAAAGTCGCCCTCACAATTGTCCTCGCACTACCAAAGTCATCGCAGATTCCAACCCCATGCAGTACTTTCTTAGTCGGTGGAAAATTAATGGTAAATTTGCTCGATGGATCGTCATCCTTCAGAAGTACGAACTAGAGTTTTCAACTCCCAAAAGAAAGAAAGCGCTCGTCCTCCCCGAACTCATCACGGCATGTCGCTCATATGCTGCTAGTTCGCCCGTCAATACAGACTTCCCTGACGAACACCTCTTCTACATCCCCTCGGATGACCCCTAGTATGGAGACCTTCTCGTCTACCTTCAGAAACAAAATTTGGGTCTCACCTCTCTCAAGACGATCATCGGTGCATTTTCCATCAGGCCCCTCACTATCTCCTTATCGGTGACATATTATATCGATGAGGGGTCAACACCATACTCCGTCGATGTTTGACCATCGACTAAGACGACCGAGTCTTGAATGATTGCCACAATGACGCCTGCAGTGGCCACCTCTCTGTGATGTCCATCACCCAGAAGATCATTCGAGTAGGCTACTTTTGGCCCACATTGTTTCACGACTGCATCCACGCCGTGAAACGGTGCGACAAATGCCAGCTTTATGCAAACAAAGCATGAGCGCCACCCACTCTTCTACACCCAGTCATCACTGTCGGCCCCTTTTGCATATGGGGCATTGACTTCTTGACTTGCAACCCTCCATATAGCAATGGACATAGGTAAATTGTTGTGGAAGTCGATTACTTCACCAAATGGGTCGAAGACATGCCTACTTTCAACAACACCGCTGACACCGCAACTCGATTTTTCTTTAATCACGTCATCTCCCTCTTTGGAGTACCACTTTTTCTAGTCTTCGATCATGACAAACACTTTGAGAATGATCTCTTCATCGAACTTTCCTCAAAGTTTGGCTTTTCTCACGAGTTCACCTCACCCTACTACCCTTAGTCCAACGGACGGGTAGAGGCCGTCAACAAGGTCCTCAAAACCAAGTTGCAATGTACTGTCAACAAACATAAGACCAATTGACATCATATGTTGTTTTCATCACTATGGGATTATCGCACAATAATTAAAACTGCCACTGGTTTTACACCATTCCACCTCGACCATGGGGTCAAAGCCACTCTCCCCATCGAGTGCGAAATTCCCACATTGTGCACCGCTATCGAGATATTACCTGACACTGCTCCAATGGAGCAACGCTTGCTGAACTTAAATTCGCTGGATGAAGACCATTGGTATTCATTACAGAACAATGAGGCAGCGAAAAAATGGTCAAAGGCCATCTTTGACCGCCATGTTAACCTTTGCTCATTTAACGAAGGATACCTTGTCCTTGCCTATGATATCGCTCACGATACCCTCGGGCATGGAAAATTCGAGTCATTATGGCATGGACCCTACATCGTCCAACACTACCTCACTAAAGTTGCATACATCATGGCCTCTCCCGAAGGCTACCCTCTCAAAGAACCCGTCAACGGGTTGTACTTAAATAAATTTTACGCCTAAGCGTAGTCAGTCTACACTAGAATTTGTTTTTTTGTACACGTTTTATAAAGTTTTTAATCTTTTTTTTTCTCCATGCCTTATGTCGGATCTACCATTTTTGTTATTGACAGATGCCTCCTCCATCGACCTACCACATCAGTTACACTGACGGAGCTAGCCATTGGACACAGAATCTCGCTCCGGCTGCTTGGGCCCTCTATACGCCCTCACATGAACCACTCTACTCCAGCAGCATCTGTTTGGGCTCAACAACCAATAACTAAGATGAATACACAGTCTTCATTGGCTTCCTTGTCGAGGCCAATCATCGTTGTATTCGCCACCTTGGCGTCTTATTAAATTCCCAACTAGTCGTCCAACAACTCGACAATGTGTACTGTGTCTGCAATCCTTGCCTCTTCCGAAAATACCTGCAAGTTAGACTTTTATCTCAGCATTTTGATTCAATCACATTTACACATATGCCATGATAATTCAATCAAATAACAAATAATATGGATAACCTAGTGTTAGATTGGCATTTATCACATCAAGACACCATTACACATACATAAATCATCAAAAGTCTTTCACAACATATAGATTAGAAATGATAAAAAATCATCACAAAAGTGGTACAAAATATACATCGCTCNTCACTAGAGAAGAAGAAGTTCTTCTACAAACGCATAGTCGTCAATAGAATGCACCCCCTAAATCTAGCCCCACCACTTCAGAAACAGTTGCAGTTACTGTCGAGCAATCTTTGATGATCCCACACCCTAGCACTAAACCACACCTTCGTATTCCTCACATCCCATTACGATGGAATGTCAACAACCCTCAGGCTAGGGATACACACAATTACAGTCTGGTTGATGACTTGGCGCAATATCCTACAACCATGTCAGCCTTGGAAGTCCTCCAAACCTATTCCACTGAGCGAAAATAATTGCTTTTGTCCTTTGGGGAAGTTGACCCTATTGATACTAGACTCATCACTTTTGATCTAGATTATGGGGAACCCCGTCTCCCCGCTTTGGTAGCTTTCTAGATACCAGTCAAAATTTGTAACACCACAGTTCATCGATGCATCATTGATGAAGGTGCATCCACATGCATCATGTCCAAAACCGTATGGAAAAAACTTGGCTCCCCTGAGCTAATACCATCAACCATCACTTTGAGAGCTTATGATGGACTACTATCCTCTCCTGAAGGGATCTTTCAAAATTTCCCTGTTGAACTCGAGGAAAAAACCATTCTTATTGACATTGAAGTTATCACTGCCCTGCTTGATTACGACATCTTGTTTGGACATAGTAACATGTACGCTATGAAGGTTGTGACCTGTTCTGTGTTTTGAATGATGATGTTCCCCCACAACGGGAAGATCATCACCATCGACCAAGTCTCACATTATAAGCCCAAATCTTCCTCCAACATCGATAACATCCTACCTCTTGTCCGAAATCATTCCAACGTCTACCCACTCATCGAGATGGCCCCCAGAATTTTCAAGGACCCATCTTTTCTAGGGATATACCATGGAGCACCACCTCTCATACATTCCTCAGCACAAGTGTGTGTCATATCTTCCGATGGAATGAAAACTAGAGATACCATTCCTCCCACTGAGGCTTCTTCTCTCCTTGACGTCCCACTAGTCGCAGAAACCCTACCTCAGGAACTCCCTGAGAACCCTTCGACACCACTTGTTGCCGGTTTCACTCTCCCCAGGGTCACATCTCGGTTTGGGAGACAATCCCCCAAGCCATTATGCAAATCCCCTTCTTCTACTCCCTAATGGGCGTACAATCTTTCCAGGTAGCTGCAACGCTTACCCTTCCTAACATGGTTCTTTCTATTCTAGTTTGGTATCTACACCCACCTAAGATGGTTCCTCAACCATCCCTCCCTCTCTAAACTGAGGGAATCCCAATGAAGATCTCGATCCTAACTCCGACGACACCACCCTCCCCCCCACTTGCCAACACCACTGCTACAGCTGGGGGCATACGGAAGAAGAAAAATCCCCCCTCTCCACTTCCCCACAGAGTTCAACCTCCTTGCACATTATACAAGAAAGAAGGACACCCCACTAATAGATGTCCCTCTCTCCTCGAGCTACGCAATTTAATCCAACTCCCTCGAGCAACCACACCGCTCGTCGCTTTATCCAACACACCTAGTACTACCACCGTGTCCCCTACTACAAGAAGTAAAGGGTTGCAAAACAAATTCGCATGTGCCATCTATTCAGAGTATGGCCATTACACCCACCATTGCCCTGAGCTACCTCAGTTTCGACATACACTAACGACCGTATGCTAAATCTTTCAGCAAGAACCCCCTCCATCCATGTCATCAAGCACTCGAGTCACTAAAACCCATTATGTCATAACCTGAGTCAACGAATGGATGAGATTCCCTTGATCTCTTTTTGAATCACTTGATCATTTCACATACCAATGTGCTACGATCATTGAATATAGGTGTCACCAAATGGCCATTATTCAAAATCCCCCAAACACCTCACTTCCTGTGATATAAGTGATTCCCCCTACTCCTTCTCCATATATTATTCATATTTTCTCTCCTAATATTGAGTCACTTCCCACTCCTCCATGGTTCATGGATAACTTGTATGAGGATTTTCCCCCAAATCCCCCCAATTCCCTGGTTCATTTCCCTTAGGAAATCTTACGACCGACCACAATTTTTAACCGACGGTATTTGGACTTTCGATATATGTCAAGCATGCCATCACACCATCTTTACGATACCTCCTCTATGATTTCACCACCTAAAGACCATCAAATCGTGACAGTACCCAATGTTACTTCCCCAGATCCCCTATATTCTCACACCTTCCACTATGATAAATATATCCTCGAGGAATTAACTACACCCGATTTCCCATGGAATGCGCTTCACCACAGAGCGCTCTTTCTTTCACAAGAAGCCTTCGACCATCCTAGCCAATACTCCATATACGCAATCGAAACTAAGGATTTCATCCCATCGGGGCATATAGACTGGTTCAACAACCCTATTGTTTCCCCCGATGCTTTTTAAGGTGACAACATGGCCAACATTTCCCCCACTATGAAAATTGACATTTCCGTCAAACCAGGAATCATAGAGGAAATCACCATTGGCATCACATGCTCCCCGGAAGAACTCACAGCTTACATATCTCTCTTCTAGGAATACCGGGACATTTTCGCCTGGTCATACACAGAGATGCCCAACATTGATTCTTCTGTGGTCGAACATTGTATCGACACCTGGCCTGACATCACCCATGTATGTCAAAAGAAATTCCCACTGCACCCATTCAAATAAAGAGGCCATCAAAGCCAAAATTGACAAACTACACATTGTCGGGTTCATATACCCCATCACATACACATCACAGGTTTCCAACCCCGTCCCTGTCAACCAAAAACAAGGCACCATTCACGTCTGCACTGACTTTCGCGATCTCAATCACACTTGCCCTAAAGACAACTTTCCTACGCCTTTCATCAACCAAATTATCGATGACTGCGTCGACCATGAGGCCTTGTCCTTCATGGATGACTTCTTTGGCTACAATCAAATGCAGATCCACCCAACAGATCAATATAAAACCGCATTCACCACCCCATGGGGTACTTTTTCATATCGTATCATGCCTTTTGGACTCAATAACGCCGGTGTGACATTCCAACGAGCCATGACCTATGTTTTCCATGATCTCCCTTGCATCATCCTCGCTTACTTGGACGACCTCACTGCTCGATCCAAGAAACGAACACAACATCTATATGAGTTACAAGTTGTCTTTCAACGGTGTCGTTAGTACAATATCCGCTTGAACCCCTCAAGTGTGTATTTTGCGTCACCGTTGGATGCCTCCTTGGTTTCATCATCTCCCAACATGGCAGTATAGTGGACCCCTTCAAAGTCCAAGCTATCACTAAAATTCCACCACCCCGGAATTTACACAAATTGTAGAGCCTACAAGGCAAAGCCAACTTTTTGGAACGCTTTGTCTCTGACTACGCCACTCGTGCACATGATTTTCTTTGCTTGTTGCTTCATGATATCCCATTTCGATGGGATAAACATGCCCAAACCTCTTTTGATTATTTAAAAGAGGCACTCTCCAATGCCTCGTTTATTAGTCCACCCGACTATGATCGCGAGTACATCCTCTACTTATCGGCCTCAACCATCTCAGTAGCAGGAGTTCTCGTCCAACTAGGGGATGATGGATGCAAGCACATCATTTACTACATTAGTAAATATCTTTTAGGACCACCCCTGAAATACAACCACGAAGAGAAACTCGCCCTCACAATTGTCCTCGCACTACCAAAGTCATCGTAGATTCCAACCCCATGCAGTACTTGCTTAGTCGGTGGAAAATTAATGGTAAATTTGCTCGATGGATCGTCATCCTTCAGAAGTACGAACTAGAGTTTTCAACTCCCAAAAGAAAGAAAGCGCTCATCCTCGCCGAACTCATCACGGCATGTCACTCATATGCTGCTAGTTCGCCCGTCAATACAGACTTCCCTGACGAACACCTCTTCTACATCCCCTCGGATGACCCCTAGTATGGATACCTTATCGTCTACCTTCAGAAACAAAATTTGGGTCTCACCTCTCTCAAGATGATCATTGGTGCATTTTCCATCAGGCCCCTCACTATCTCCTTATCGGTGACATATTATATCGATGAGGGTTCAACACCATACTCCGTCGATGTTTGACCATCGACTAAGACGACCGAGTCTTGAATGATTACCACAATGACGCCTGCAGTGGCCACCTCTCTATGATGTCCATCACCCAGAAGATCATTCGAGCAGGCTACTTTTGGCCCACATTGTTTCACGACTGCATCCACGCCGTGAAACGGTGCAACAAATGCTAGCTTTATGCAAACAAAGCATGAGCGCCACCCACTCTTCTACACCTAGTCATCACTGTCGGCCCCTTTTGCATATGGGGCATTGACTTCTTGACTTGCAACCCTCCATATAGCAATGGACACAGGTAAATTGTTGTGGAAGTCGATTACTTCACCAAGTGGGTCGAAGACATGCCTACTTTCAACAACACCGCTGACACCGCAACTCGGTTTTTCTTTAATCACGTCATCTCCCTCTTTGGAGTACCACTTTTGCTAGTCTTCGATCATGACAAACACTTTGAGAATGATCTCTTCATCGAACTTTCCTCAAAGTTTGGCTTTTCTCACGAGTTCACCTCACCCTACTACCCTTAGTCCAACGGACGGGTAGAGGCCGTCAACAAGGTCCTCAAAACCAAGTTGCAATGTACTGTCAACAAACATAAGACCAATTGACATCATATGTTGTTTTCATCACTATGGGATTATCGCACAATAATTAAAACTGCCACTGGTTTTACACCATTCCACCTCGACCATGGGGTCAAAGCCACTCTCCCCATCGAGTGCGAAATTCCCACATTGTGCACCGCTATCGAGATATTACCTGACACTGCTCCAATGGAGCAACGCTTGCTGAACTTAAATTCGCTGGATGAAGACCATTGGTATTCATTACAGAACAATGAGGCAGCGAAAAAATGGTCAAAGGCCATCTTTGACCGCCATGTTAACCTTTGCTCATTTAACGAAGGATACCTTGTCCTTGCCTATGATATCGCTCACGATACCCTCGGGCATGGAAAATTCGAGTCATTATGGCATGGACCCTACATCGTCCAACACTACCTCACTAAAGTTGCATACATCATGGCCTCTCCCGAAGGCTACCCTCTCAAAGAACCCGTCAACGGGTTGTACTTAAATAAATTTTACGCCTAAGCGTAGTCAGTCTACACTAGAATTTGTTTTTTTGTACACGTTTTATAAAGTTTTTAATCTTTTTTTTTCTCCATGCCTTATGTCGGATCTACCATTTTTGTTATTGACAGATGCCTCCTCCATCGACCTACCACATCAGTTACACTGACGGAGCTAGCCATTGGACACAGAATCTCGCTCCGGCTGCTTGGGCCCTCTATACGCCCTCACATGAACCACTCTACTCCAGCAGCATCTGTTTGGGCTCAACAACCAATAACTAAGATGAATACACAGTCTTCATTGGCTTCCTTGTCGAGGCCAATCATCGTTGTATTCGCCACCTTGGCGTCTTATTAAATTCCCAACTAGTCGTCCAACAACTCGACAATGTGTACTGTGTCTGCAATCCTTGCCTCTTCCGAAAATACCTGCAAGTTAGACTTTTATCTCAGCATTTTGATTCAATCACATTTACACATATGCCATGATAATTCAATCAAATAACAAATAATATGGATAACCTAGTGTTAGATTGGCATTTATCACATCAAGACACCATTACACATACATAAATCATCAAAAGTCTTTCACAACATATAGATTAGAAATGATAAAAAATCATCACAAAAGTGGTACAAAATATACATCGCTCGTAGGTAGGTGAACCCCTCATCCCTATAGGTACAAAATAGGTTTCACACTACTCGACATAAACATGGGCTCGCAGGCCTTTATAAATACAAAAAATAAACATCCAGAGCAGTCATTGTGCCTCTAGAGCACCACCACTAGGTTCTCTATCTAGAGGAGGTGCCCCACCAGCTGGGGGTCGTCCAGGTCCTGGGGGAAGCCGCCCAGTCATAGCTACCCCCGCTACCACTGCTCTATGGATCAAGGTCTGTAACTCTTCTGGAAGTCCCACGCATTGCTCTAGGACTCCCTTGTCCTGGATCTGAGTCCACATGCCCTCAGACACTCCCTATAGCACTGCCTCCAATCGACGACGGAAGTCCTAAAACACTCTGTCGACTTCTGCCAGAGNCTAGTCTTCGATCATGACAAACACTTTGAGAATGATCTCTTCATCGAACTTTCCTCAAAGTTTGGCTTTTCTCACGAGTTCACCTCACCCTACTACCCTTAGTCCAACGGACGGGTAGAGGCCGTCAACAAGGTCCTCAAAACCAAGTTGCAATGTACTGTCAACAAACATAAGACCAATTGACATCATATGTTGTTTTCATCACTATGGGATTATCGCACAATAATTAAAACTGCCACTGGTTTTACACCATTCCACCTCGACCATGGGGTCAAAGCCACTCTCCCCATCGAGTGCGAAATTCCCACATTGTGCACCGCTATCGAGATATTACCTGACACTGCTCCAATGGAGCAACGCTTGCTGAACTTAAATTCGCTGGATGAAGACCATTGGTATTCATTACAGAACAATGAGGCAGCGAAAAAATGGTCAAAGGCCATCTTTGACCGCCATGTTAACCTTTGCTCATTTAACGAAGGATACCTTGTCCTTGCCTATGATATCGCTCACGATACCCTCGGGCATGGAAAATTCGAGTCATTATGGCATGGACCCTACATCGTCCAACACTACCTCACTAAAGTTGCATACATCATGGCCTCTCCCGAAGGCTACCCTCTCAAAGAACCCGTCAACGGGTTGTACTTAAATAAATTTTACGCCTAAGCGTAGTCAGTCTACACTAGAATTTGTTTTTTTGTACACGTTTTATAAAGTTTTTAATCTTTTTTTTTCTCCATGCCTTATGTCGGATCTACCATTTTTGTTATTGACAGATGCCTCCTCCATCGACCTACCACATCAGTTACACTGACGGAGCTAGCCATTGGACACAGAATCTCGCTCCGGCTGCTTGGGCCCTCTATACGCCCTCACATGAACCACTCTACTCCAGCAGCATCTGTTTGGGCTCAACAACCAATAACTAAGATGAATACACAGTCTTCATTGGCTTCCTTGTCGAGGCCAATCATCGTTGTATTCGCCACCTTGGCGTCTTATTAAATTCCCAACTAGTCGTCCAACAACTCGACAATGTGTACTGTGTCTGCAATCCTTGCCTCTTCCGAAAATACCTGCAAGTTAGACTTTTATCTCAGCATTTTGATTCAATCACATTTACACATATGCCATGATAATTCAATCAAATAACAAATAATATGGATAACCTAGTGTTAGATTGGCATTTATCACATCAAGACACCATTACACATACATAAATCATCAAAAGTCTTTCACAACATATAGATTAGAAATGATAAAAAATCATCACAAAAGTGGTACAAAATATACATCGCTCATAGGTAGGTGAACCCCTCATCCCTATAGGTACAAAATATGTTTCACACTAATCGACATAAACATGGGCTCGCAGGCCTATATAAATACAAAAAATAAACATCCAGAGCAGTCATGGTGCCTCTAGAGCACCACCACTAGGTTCTCTATCTAGAGGAGGTGCCCCACCAGCTGGGGGTCGTCCAGGTTCCGGGGGAAGCCGCCCAGTCATAGCTACCCCCGCTACCACTGCTCTATGGATCAAGGTCTGTAACTCTTTTGGAAGTCCCACACATTGCTCTAGGACTCCCTTGTCCTGGATCTGAGTCCACATGCCCTCAGACACTCCCTATAGCACTGCCTCCAATCGACGACAGAAGTCCTAAAACACTCCGTCGACCTCTGCCAGAGGAGCATGTGAAGGCCTTGCACCGGGGTCATCCAACTTGCATCTCCAACAAGATCTCTCATCATCGGTTGGACTTGCACCAACCTCATCCTTCCGTCGTCTCTTTCTCGTCCGTGGCTCTCCCTGCGATGGTCTCATAGGCCCTTGATGAGATGGTGCTTTGACCAAATCCACCTCTTGCCCGCGCGGACCCACATCTACACACACAACAAACAAACGGTAGCCTCAACATCTATCCATACATAAAACATATGATATACTATCAAAATCTCAAAACATCAAATACATCAATGTACGTCTGTGGTCCCAAACCTCTCCAGGAGGTAAGACCATGTTTGGGTCCTGACAGTAGTCCATTCTACCATACGAGTACCACAGGATGATCTGTGGCATATGACGCTACACACGTGCCAGTTCAGCTGTAAAATAATGGCCACCCTTCCCACCCCCATGTCATACTAAAATTAATGCCCACCTGATCAATCGCGGCTCCCGTGCATCAGTCACCTCCAACAAAATTCTTGGGTGCAACATAGGCACCCTCTCCAAGAACCACGCCACAAGGATCGATCCAAAGGCAAACTCCCCTAAGTCAGAAGCTCGACACTGGTTGAGATTCCCCATCATCTTGGTGTGCAGCATCAAGCCCCAGGCAAAATTCTCTCCACCCAATGTCCACTGCATGATCTTCAGTGGACCACCACTGATCCACTGAGTAGCTGAGGGTTCGTAGATCCTTGCGATCATTGGGACGATACAACAATGCACCAACACATCCATTGCCCCAATCCGCACAACCGAGCCTGACATAAAATCCTCCCCCGAACAATACGTTCGGGCCAAATCCACCAAATGTGCCTCCCCTGACAACTAGGGATCAACAGGTAGGGATCTCCCCCGAAAAAGGAGCCCAGTCAAAAAGTAGATATCCTCCATCGCAGAGAATGTTAGTTGATACCCCGCACAATGAAGCATTGCAGCTCAGTGCTCCACATAGAAATCACAAACTGCATTAGGTAATCTCCTGCCCGTAGCAATGAACAATTGAAGAACTTTAGCAACCCACATGTAGCCAAAGGTCCCCGAACAACCGACTCTTCATTCCTCACCGCCTCCCTGAGGCCCGCCCAGTCCCTCTCCCTCCAGTGGACTGGCATCCTGCACTACTCACCTGCATTCACACAAACAATACTTGATCAACCATCACACTCCATACAAAAACTTAAAAAAAGACAAGTTTTTCATCCCCCAACTTTGCTTCATGTGCACGGTTGTCACCCCCACAGGCGTGCACATATGTGTGCCTATTATTCGCACATATGTACATCAATGCGCAACTATCGAAGAAACATATCCGCATCAATGCACACCTGTCACACACACAGGCGCACATTTGTGTGCACCTGTTCACTCCACAGTTGTGCACGTGTGCGCAACTGTTGGAGAAACGGCTATGCACAAGTGCGCGACTCTTCTTCAAACAGGGGTGCATCAAATGCGTACATGTTTCCCTTACTCATGCGCCCCCATGCACGACTGTCTTCTATACAATGGTTCACCCATGCACATGAATCCTTCGATCGCATGCACACTAGAGGGGCCCACCCTCACAAAACCCCACCGTACGACCCTCCATACAACCTTGCCCAAAAAATCAATCCTAATTACTATGCAAGCGGATGAGAGCACTAACTTGGCCCTCACTAATCTTGGATCGACTGGCTCAAATTCCTAGAATTTCCAAATATCCTCTAAAAACCTCTCGTCAACTCACTCTGGCATTAGGTACAAATGAGGTGGCAATGTGGGCCCCACAACTATATATAGTCCTCTTTTCCAAACTTCCATGCTCAATTATTGGATCTCAGAGCATCTGTTTTATGATCCATCTTTAACCACGGGATCAGGATCCCACCACCTACACAGTTACATTTCTCGGGTCACCATCCATCCTCAGCCTTGGGGGATATTTTCTCACAACACACCCAGGTACGCATGCTTATGTTCAAAATTATCGAATAACTATCATATGTTCTTTCTCTTCAGATATTGTTCATGTCGGGTATTCGATTTTCATGTGTGTAGGTACTTGGTCATCCCGCATCAACGCAACCCCTTCAGGTATATGATCTACATTGGCATGTAATCATTCCCCGTGAATATCAATTGCATCTCCCAGTCACACCCTCCGGCATTTTCCTGTAGGATCCTCACATCCGGCTCTGCAGTACTATCACCTCTATTGCATTTCAGTACTGTCAACCGTTATCACTCTCTCCTACATGAGTTGTCCCCTTCATAGTCCCCTTTGGCACTTTGACACTCATGCTGCTTTCACCCCCTAGGGATGGGAGTCTAGTTACTCTTACGCATGTTTAAGAATGAGCCACATACTCCTCCTCCTCATTTTGCTAGATTTCCCAATGGACTCCTAGGATAGCTCCTCACGGTTCTAATTTGAGAGCACCACTGCAGTATTATTAACCTTCCAGTTTCATCCACAATCAGTTTGCCCATCTGCAAATTTCCCTCCATTCATTTACTTCATACAGAAACCCACCCATGGGGCCCCCACCCTCCACCAATTTTCCATACAACTTGTGCCCTCATAGGCCAAGCCATCCTGCATTGAGGCACCTGTTTCTGTATCTGTACGCTTATCCAACCTTATTCTTTATTTATTTAGTAATTGTACAAAGCCTTTTGTTTCCAGCATTNCAAAATTCTCTCCACCCAATGTCCATTGCATGATCTTCAGTGGACCACCACTGATCCATTGAGTAGCTAAGGGTTCGTAGATCCTTGCGATTATTGCGACGATACAACAATTCACCAACGCATCCATTGCCGCAATACGCACAACCGAGCCTGACATAAAATCCTCCCCCGAACAATACGTTCGGGTCAAATCCACCAAATGTGCCTCCCCTGACAACTAGGGATCAACAGGTAGGGATCTCCCCTGAAAAAGGAGCCCAGTCAAAAAGTAGATATCCTCCATCGCAGAGAATGTTAGTTGATACCCCGCACAATGAAGCATTGCATCTCAGTGCTCCACATAGAAATCACAAACTGCATTAGGTAATCTCCTGCCCGTAGCAATGAACAATCGAAGAACTTTAGCAACCCACATGTAGCCAAAGGTCCCCGAACAACCGACTCTTCATTCCTCACCGCCTCCCTGAGGCCCGCCCAGTCCCTCTCCCTCCAGTGGACTGGCATCCTGCACTACTCACCTGCATTCACACAAACAATACTTGATCAACCATCACACTCCATACAAAAACTTAAAAAAAGACAAGTTTTTCATCCCCCAACTTTGCTTCATGTGCACGGTTGTCACCCCCACAGGCGTGCACATATGTGTGCCTATTATTCGCACATATGTACATCAATGCGCAACTATCGAAGAAACATATCCGCATCAATGCACACCTGTCACACACACAGGCGCACATTTGTGTGCACCTGTTCACTCCACAGTTGTGCACGTGTGCGCAACTGTTGGAGAAACAGCTACATACAAATGCGTGACTCTTCTTCAAACAGGGGCGCATCAAATGCGTACATGTGTCCCTTACTCATGCGCCCCCATGAACGACTGTCTTCTATACAATGGTTCACCCATGCACATGAATCCTTCGATCGCCTGCACACTAGATGGGCCCACCCTCACAAAACCCCACCGTACGACCCTCCATACGACCTTGCCCAAAAAATCAATCCTAATTACTATGCAAGCGGATGAGAGCACTAACTTGGCCCTCGCTAATCTTGGATCGACTGGCTCGAATTCCTAGAATTTCCAAATATCCTCTAAAAACCTTTCGTCAACTCACTCTGGCATTAGGTACAAATGAGGTGGCAATGTGGGCCCCACAACTATATATAGTCCTCTTTTCCAAACTTCCATGCTCAATTATTGGATCTCGGAGCATCTGTTTTATGATCCATCTTTAACCACGGGATCAGGATCCCACCACCTACACAGTTACATTTCTCGGGTCACAATCCATCCTCAGCCTTGGGGGATATTTTCTCACAACACACCCAAGTACACATGCTTATGTTCAAAATTATTGAATAACTATCATATGTTCTTTCTCTTCAGATATTGTTCATGTCGGGTATTCGATTTTCATGTGTGTAGGTACTTGGTCATCCCGCATCAACGCAACCCCTTCAGGTATATGATCTACATTGGCATGTAATCATTCCCCATGAATATCAATTGCATCTCCCAGTCACACCCTCCGGCATTTTCCTGTAGGATCCTCACATCCGGCTCTGCAGTACTATCACCTCTGTTGCATTTCAGTACTGTCAACCGTTATCACTCTCTCCTACATGAGTTGTCCCCTTCATAGTCCCCTTTGGCACTTTGACACTCATGCTTCTTTCACCCCCTAGGGATGGGAGTCTAGTTACTCTTACGCATGTTTAAGAATGAGCCACATACTCCTCCTCTTCATTTTGCTAGCTTTCCCAATGGACTCCTAGGATAGCTCCTCACGGTTCTAATTTGAGAGCACCACTGCAGTATTAGTAACCTTCCAGTTTCATCCACAATCAGTTTGCCCATCTGCAAATTTCCCTCCATTCATTTACCTCATACAGAAACCCACCCATGGGGCCCCCACCCTCCACCAATTTTCCATACAACTTGCGCCCTCATAGGCCAAGCCATCCTGCATTGAGGCACCTGTTTCTGTATCTGTACGCTTATCCAACCTTATTCTTTATTTATTTAGTAATTGTACAAAGCCTTTTGTTTCCAGCATTTACATAGCTTTTTGTTGTTGCCTTTAGCGACCTTCCTTTTTCGGTAAAGAAACCCATGTCTTCCTTGGTTGGGGCATTCATTTACATTCTATGCTTGTTGACATTGTCCATACACCCCGAGTATCCCACCGTCCATGTACCTTCGATCTCTGAGTTTGTTTACTTTGTCACGCCTCTGGCACAATTTAAACCCACCTCTAGTCATCTACTTGACGCTAGATCCAGTTTCACGGTTGTTGCCGCTCATACTTCACATATATCCTCAACCAAGGATAGTATTGAGTCTCAACACATATTGATTTCGTCCATGTATCTCATCAATCCTTGATCTCATCCAGTGGATTTTGTGAAGCCCTTTGCTTCTTGGAGTTGTGTCATGTTTTCTATCGACATCAACACAGTTTCCAGAAGGGCGACAGTATCTTGGCTCTCATTACCTTTACAATGCGGAGTCTCGGAGGACACATCAAGAATCATCATTGCTCTTGTATGTCGTTGACCCCTATAACATTCGACGCCAACACAATCGCATGTTACAATGGGTCTTACTTCGTGACCATTGCAGTTGTGTTATACTAGCCGAAGAGATCTGAAATTTGTTGGGCTATCAATACCTGCGAGTCATTGACACTCCTTACAAGTGTGATTGCCTCTTTTTCAGAGTATGTTTACCATAAAAAATTTTCATTTTCCATTATCAACCCACCCCAAAGGGCACTGCAGTTAGCTACATCAGCATACAACTTTAGTTACTATCTTACACATTTGAGTTACATAACATGAGCATGGGGCATACAACCCTCGTTTGTATACAATTTTTATTTTTCCACACATTGAGAACGGTTTGGGTCCCATAGGTTCCCGTCTTCCTCCAACAGGTCACTCTTGCAATTCCTCTCAACACTCTTTTTTACAATGGTACTCTTAGTAGAAGAAACATTGATGTATTTCGGTGATACGTATGCTCCTAACCTAACACATCAGGGGGCATTTGTTATCATTGAAATTTCATCTGCAGATAGTCACATAAATCCAACATCTCCAAACACCTATTAGTTTTTTCATGGCCCAAAAAATGCATTTCCAAAGGGTACAAACTATACATCTGGTTATAAAATCAACATGCGCTCAACAAATAAAGGATACACATGCATGTGCATTAGTCGAAAATGCAGGAAAAACACACATGCGCTCGATGCATGACTGTGTACGCCAAAAGCCGTGCACACCTGAGAATGACGCATTTATGATTCTGGTCGGCCTCCCACCCACTTCTAGTTCATCTCTCAAGTCGATTTGACCCTCAAATCCGAATTGAATCCAAGTGGGGGCTTGGTCAAAGACCTAAAAGTGCCCTAAAGGGCTCCTTTTTCACACTAAAGACTGGTTGGATAATACCTCAAATATTTTCTATAAAAAGAGGCAATGGGCACACTATGAATTCAAGAATCTATTTGTATTGTTATGCTGCCTCTATTCTCCTACAAGGAACCACTTTCCTTCTTGGAGCATTAACATCATCTCATTGAGCCATTCTCCTCACCTCTTGAGGGAATGAGCTTTGGATTGCTTCACCATTTCCTTTTTAGTTTTCTATTTGGAAGAAGAGCTCTCACATAGGGTATTCAAGAGCCCTCCGTTGGAAGAAGAGGGGACCCATAAGTCTCCCTTTCTCTTTGGTGTTTGCCCACTAATACAATCTATCCATTGGTGGCATGAATATTGGTCAATTGTTTGGTTGATTTTGGTTCTAATTTCCTTACGCACTTTAGTTTTGTTTCTTTAGTTGTTATTAACATAGTTGTTTATTTATTTCTTTTGTTTGATGTGTCTAAATCCTACACTAACTTATGTCCTATTCAGCTAACCCAACTGGACTTGTAGGTGTCCCTCTTTTGCTCATCCAAGTGGCGAAAAGGATACAACGCATAGTGTTATTCATTTCTATGTCATCAATTTCCCCATTCATAGCTTCTACCCAAACTTTTTTCTTAACAACATCATCAAAATTTACATGATCATATGCAATTAATGNGCCCTCATAGGCCAAGCCATCCTGCATTGAGGCACCTGTTTCTGTATCTGTACGCTTATCCAACCTTATTCTTTATTTATTTAGTAATTGTACAAAGCCTTTTGTTTCCAGCATTTACATAGCTTTTTGTTGTTGCCTTTAGCGACCTTCCTTTTTCGGTAAAGAAACCCATGTCTTCCTTGGTTGGGGCATTCATTTACATTCTATGCTTGTTGACATTGTCCATACACCCCGAGTATCCCACCGTCCATGTACCTTCGATCTCTGAGTTTGTTTACTTTGTCACGCCTCTGGCACAATTTAAACCCACCTCTAGTCATCTACTTGACGCTAGATCCAGTTTCACGGTTGTTGCCGCTCATACTTCACATATATCCTCAACCAAGGATAGTATTGAGTCTCAACACATATTGATTTCGTCCATGTATCTCATCAATCCTTGATCTCATCCAGTGGATTTTGTGAAGCCCTTTGCTTCTTGGAGTTGTGTCATGTTTTCTATCGACATCAACACAGTTTCCAGAAGGGCGACAGTATCTTGGCTCTCATTACCTTTACAATGCGGAGTCTCGGAGGACACATCAAGAATCATCATTGCTCTTGTATGTCGTTGACCCCTATAACATTCGACGCCAACACAATCGCATGTTACAATGGGTCTTACTTCGTGACCATTGCAGTTGTGTTATACTAGCCGAAGAGATCTGAAATTTGTTGGGCTATCAATACCTGCGAGTCATTGACACTCCTTACAAGTGTGATTGCCTCTTTTTCAGAGTATGTTTACCATAAAAAATTTTCATTTTCCATTATCAACCCACCCCAAAGGGCACTGCAGTTAGCTACATCAGCATACAACTTTAGTTACTATCTTACACATTTGAGTTACATAACATGAGCATGGGGCATACAACCCTCGTTTGTATACAATTTTTATTTTTCCACACATTGAGAACGGTTTGGGTCCCATAGGTTCCCGTCTTCCTCCAACAGGTCACTCTTGCAATTCCTCTCAACACTCTTTTTTACAATGGTACTCTTAGTAGAAGAAACATTGATGTATTTCGGTGATACGTATGCTCCTAACCTAACACATCAGGGGGCATTTGTTATCATTGAAATTTCATCTGCAGATAGTCACATAAATCCAACATCTCCAAACACCTATTAGTTTTTTCATGGCCCAAAAAATGCATTTCCAAAGGGTACAAACTATACATCTGGTTATAAAATCAACATGCGCTCAACAAATAAAGGATACACATGCATGTGCGTTAGTCGAAAATGCAGGAAAATCGCACATGCGCTCGATGCATGACTGTGTACGCCAAAAGCCGCGCACACCTGAGAATGACGCATTTATGATTCTGGTCGGCCTCCCACCCACTTCTAGTTCAGCTCTCAAGTCGATTTGACCCTCAAATCCGAATTGAATCCGAGTGGGGGCTTGGTCAAAGACCTAAAAGTGCCCTAAAGGGCTCCTTTTTCACACTAAAGACCGATTGGATAATACCTCAAATATTTGCTATAAAAAGAGGCAATGGGCGCACTATGAATTCAAGAATCTATTTGTATTGTTACGCTGCCTCTATTCTCCTACAAGGAACCACTTTCCTTCTTGGAGCATTAACATCATCTCATTGAGCCATTCTCCTCACCTCTTGAGGGAATGAGCTTTGGATTTCTTTACCATTTCCTTTTTAGTTTTCTATTTGGAAGAAGAGCTCTCACATAGGGTATTCAAGAGCCCTCCGTTGGAAGAAGAGGGGACCCATAAGTCTCCCTTTCTCTTTGGTGTTTGCCCACTAATACAATCTATCCATTGGTGGCATGAATATTGGTCAATTGTTTGGTTGATTTTGGTTCTAATTTCCTTACGCACTTTAGTTTTGTTTCTTTAGTTGTTATTAACATAGTTGTTTATTTATTTCTTTTGTTTGATGTGTCTAAATCCTACACTAACTTATGTCCTATTCAGCTAACCCAACTGGACTTGTAGGTGTCCCTCTTTTGCTCATCCAAGTGGCGAAAAGGATACAACGCATAGTGTTATTCATTTCTATGTCATCAATTTCCCCATTCATAGCTTCTACCCAAACTTTTTTCTTAACAACATCATCAAAATTTACATGATCATATGCAATTAATG
>JZKD02S1670356.1:30957-49323 GCA_000966675.3 Picea glauca
GAATTTAGAAGTGCACTCTATGCACTGGCTTATAGAACCCGCAGTGTTCTATCATGCAACCTCTTGCATGAAGCCACAAAGAACCAGACCTGGAATCAAAGAACCCACATATATCAAAATCTAGCTATCCTTGCACATGCACATCTAATCATACATCTACAACATGTCATCAACACATAAATACATTCATTCATGAACTCATAACACATGAACAACAACATGTAGGAAAAACTACTCTGTTTATATTAATATGAAATGCCTCTTTACAATGTGTTCGAGCTCGGACTGCAACAGAGTCTCTTCTCTCCTTCTCTACTCTTGTCTCTACAGACTCTACTTCCAAAAAAGATCTAAGATATTTTACATGAGGGGGCTCTTTTATCTCTTCCCTTCATCCTCACCAACTTTCATTAACTTACATTCAATTACATTGAATGGTTGTCTATTCTAAATTGTATCTAGATCTCAGCCTTACAACTATTTAAGGCAACTTTTCCTAAGCCTATGCATATGCATGGCTTTTGGATCTACCAGACTTACAAACATTTAATACATTAAATTCCAATTTGAAATTTGAAAGTGAGAGGGTTGCGCCTCTCCTTTCCATTGAATGCGCACTTGATGTGATGGTTGGTTGGCATGTAGCTGGCTTGGAGTGATGGTCCTGCATCATACTCCTCTGCTGTGAAAAATTCATGAGCTCCTGCTAATGAGCTTCCTTGCATCGTTGTTGAAATCGACCTAGATCCCAAACAGTTCTTTGGAGTTGTCCATCTTCTCCTCTACTTCGTTTTTGTTGTTGTTGTTGCCCTGCTACTATGGAAGGTTCTTCCTCTTCTCAACTTCCCTTTGCTGACCTCTTATGTTGATCTGATCATCAGCCTTTTGATCTCCTCAATAATCTCATCTAGTTGATCCCATGGTTGTCTCTCTTTATGCAGACTCCTCCATCGCACTTCTTTCTTATCAGTAAATAGATCATCATGATCCCCCATGCCATCTTTTTCCTTTGTGGCACTAGTTGGCCACTCTGCTGCAAACTCCTCTTCTGCAATTTTATCACTGAGATGTTTCTCAGCTTCTTCCTGTGAAAACTTGACTGTCAGCTCTCCTGCTGGCATATATCCATCTTTCTCCAGCTTCTCCTTAGACTGGAATTCTCCTTCATCTGCTTCTACATATGTCGGCACTGCAGTCATCATCATATGTTCATCTCCCTAGCTGAAATTTCTGAGCGATTCCTCAGAATGATCCTCTACTAACATACGCATGATTGTCTGCTCATGGCAGTCATATACTAGTTCTAGATGGATTAACCAATCCTCCATCATTTCTAACTCCAACTCCCATGGAGTGAGTATCTTATCCCCATGTTCTTCTTTTGTTGTCAGCTTCAGTGTTGCAGTTGTCTCCTCTTCAGCTTCTTGACTGAAACTTTTGAGCCATTCTTCTGAATGCTCCTTTTCCTTTGCTTGTTCAACCTCTGATATCCGCTTCATCTCTTTGATAGTCACAACTGGATATGCTTCTTCTGTTGTTGTTGTTTCTACAACATAGGCTCTCACCTCAAGTGGGCTAAGTGGAAGGAATATTTCAATTCCCCAAATCATCAAAATGCTCTTCTGATCTTCCTTTTCCTTCATCTCTTCTCACTAATCTGAACTCATCCCTGAGTTCATGAGACTTTCAGACAGTCTCATCTGCTCTCCCTTTCCCACTTGGCAATATGGGATTTCTCTGTTTCCCACCTAGCAGTCTATGAGATCAATCGATCTGATCTCCATCGGCACTCCTTGTTGACCTGAACTCACCCCTAAGTCCCTGAGACTTTCAGACAGTCTCACTTCTTTTCCCCTACCCACCTGGCAATTTGGGAACTTTCTACTGCCCATTTGGTAGTCTATGAGGTCCTCCAATGATCCCATCTCCTCATTATCACTGAGATTTCTCCCAGCTTTTGGTTCACACACATGAACCACTTCCTCTATGTCTCTGTGTCTTTCAACATACCTCAGTCATATTTTCAACAACCTTTTCTATTTTTTTGCCAACAACTCCTTGACTAGCCACTTCACCTTCATTTTCATGGGTCATTCATATACCCATCATGATTTTTCATCCTACTGCACCCACAGTGCGAGCTCTTCCATCCTCGCTCTTATCTCGGTGAGTTATTTATCCATCTCATCTTTTCTCTATTGTTGGTGGTTCTTCCTTCCACCACATCCATGGCCTTCAATAGCCATATTCACCTTCTACCTGCCCTCTTGGAAAGTCTATTGCTATCACTCTGTAATTGAGAGCACTTCCAGCATCTCCTACAGTCCACCTAACTATTTCATTTGACTAATGCGTCCTGCAACAATCACCACAGAGTTTCAACACTCTGCCTCCTTTTCCCTCTGGCTTCCTTTACCTGCAATATACCGACAGAATCAAGCTCTGATACCAAACTGACGCAGACCACCAATCCTTGGGTCGATATCCACACATGATCATTCTTTCTTCGGATCCACAAAACTGAAATAGTTCTTTCGGGCCCTCACTAGAACCCCACGAATCTGATCCACAGGTTCTTTATGAAAACCCCACCTGCACCTCATGCACTAGGTGTGAGTCTTCACCTCCACATGGCCACCAAATATGACTGCGACCTTTTCTGGAAAGTAATTTTGGGTTTCAGGACTTCAAGAATCCTGATGTCGACTCTCTGACTCTTCAATCCCCAAAACCCAAAATTCTGAAATATGAGACCGCATCCTACTCTAAAGATACGTCGCGCTTCGTGACTTTAGGACTTTCAATGCAAAGGGCCCTAAATCCTTGTCTTCAGGATTTCCAAAATGTCGAATCCTGAAATTTTGAAATGTCGAACCCCGAAATGGTTGGCGAGTGACAAGCTCCCCACATGGGTCTTCTCCACATGACCCTGTCCCATGACCTATTGCTATTCCTCTGAATTCTTTAAGGTTTTTGTGTTTTGGGATTTTGTGATTCCGGCTGCAACAATTCCTGGCCCCTCGAATTCTCAGGTCCCGAAATGATGAAATACTGAACCCCGAAATGTCGAAATATCCAAATTTATACTCCAAAGGGAGATTAACGGTTGTGAGTCTCCCCTGATCTGACGGCTTGGATCCTTTCAGGATTTTGTGGGTCAAGAGTCCCGAACTCTTACCCTTTGTATCCTCCGGTAACTAGAATGTTGAAATGGCCTTTCGGGGATTTCCCCGAAACCTCAACCGCTTGCCATGTATCCTCCTTGATGGACGGTCCTAGTCCTTTCATGAATTCTCCTTTTGCGATTTTGGGAGACTATTCACTCTATAACTCTCGGTATCTGAAACCCCAATGGGATTGGATCTCTACCATGTGTCCTCTCCAACGATGGATGGTCCTAACTCTTTCGGGACTTTGACGAGTCCTCTCCTTTGCCTATTTGAGGGTTAAACCTCATGCACCTTCTCCTGGATCCGATGGCTATCGATCCCTTGCACTAGATCTGATGGCCTAGATCTGTTCTTCTACGCTCTCTCCTCCTGCTTCCTGGACATGAACTCAATGGTCCAGATCTCTTCCCCAGTGCCTGAATCAATGGCAGTTGTAGCTCCCTCCTGAGCTTCCGCTTCTTCCTTCTTCTTGGAAGATTTCTTGCTCCAAAATTCCTCGGCCTTTGTCTCTGCTGTGAAGCCTGTATCCTTGGCTCATGCCTGTGTTCGAAGGATGCTATCCCTCCTAATCTCTTCCAACTCTAAACCCTCCAAAGGGTTCCTTCAGACTCTACAACCTCTTGCAGGACCTTTGCATGAAATATTTCTATCTCTTCTGAGCTTATATGTGGCTCTGACCTCAAAGTGTCTCTGTCCCTTTCTCTCCTTGAAGGGATGAAAATTCCCTTTGGAAACTTCTTTCTCAAGCACGCTTTGTTGAGCCTACAGGGTGTTTAGTAACCCTGCGAAGGTCCTCCTGTGAAACTTCTCCTATCTCAGAACTCAAAAGAGTTCCTTCTATGCACTCTATGCACTTGCTCAATGCCCTCCTAGCAGAGTTTCCATAGAATCCTCAGTGACTCTGTCTTCTCACTGAAATAAAAAAAGAGTTCTCCTCAATGCATCCAGTGCATTCGCTCAATGCCCTCTTGGCAGAGCTTCCAAAAAATTCTCAAAAATTTTGTCTTCCCTGTGTCTACCTCTGCACAGTTCTTCTTTCAAGGTGTCCAGTAACCTTGAGGCTTCTCCCTGGGTCTAAGACTTCCTCTGGTGCACCCTCTTGGCAGAAATCTGTCCAAATTCTGCAGAATTCAGAAGTGCACTCTATGCACTGGCTTATAGAACCTGTAGTGTTCTATCATGCAACCTCTTGCATGAAGCGACAATGAACCAAACCTGGAATCAAAGAACCCACAGATAGAAAAATCTAGTTATCCCTGCACATGCACATCTAATCATACATCTATAGCATGTCATAAACACATAAAGACATTCATTCATGAACTCATAACACATGAACAACAACATGCAGGAAAAACTGCTCTGTTTATATTAGTATGAAATGCCTCTTTACAATGTGTTCGAGCTTGGACTGCAATAGAGTCTCCTCTCTCCTTCTCTACTCTTGGCTCTATAGACTCTACTTCCAAAATAATATCTAAGATCTTTTACATGAGGGGGTTCTTTGAGATCTTCCCTCCATCCTCACCAACTCTCATTAACTTACATTGAATTACATTGAATGGTCATCTATTTTGAATTGGAACTAGATCTCAGCCTTACAACCATTTAAGGAAACTTTTCCTAAGCCTGCGCATATGCATGGATTTTGGCTCTACCAGCCTTACAAACATTTAATACATTAAATTTCAATTTGAAATTTGAAAGTGAGAGGGTTGCGCCTCTCCTCTCCATTGAATGCGCGCTTGATGTGCTGGCTAGTAGGCACGTAGTTGGCTTGGAGCGATGCTCCTACATCAAGATCTCTTCATTCTTTCTACGGGTGACAGGGCCTTCAACTACGTCTATATATTTTTAGCTTCATACTTTACCTCATGTAGATATGACTCCATTTTATATAAATCTGGGTTTTCGGTGAGGTTCTCATATGTTTGGGCACTATGGCTACTTAGCTACTTGCACTCCAAGGCAAGAGCTTTTATTCTGTCAACTATGTTGCGGGCAGTTATTTCTCTTTGGTCTCTAATCTCTTGTGGGGTCTTAGGTACTCCGTGAAGATTGAGATATGCAATGCGTTTTTGGAGCTTCTGAATTACTCTTTCCAGTTGTGCCACCTATTGTGGAACCTATTCTTCTGTCTGTACTTCGACAATGGTCACAGAGTGAAGTGCTCTATTGACCATTTCCTTTATCTTGAGTTTCTCTGGGAGCAATTGTTCCTTTCTTTGTTTTATCTTTTCTTTCTCTACATCCCATCTTTCTTGGAGAGCAATCTTTTCTCATTCTGATGTGTTGAGCTGCTCCATAATAACTCCATGTACCTATGTTAAATCTTGAGTGGCTTGCGTTGTTTCTTCTTGAGCCCGTTGAAGGAAAACTTCGACTATATCATCAATCTGGTGGAGTTGAGCTGGCTCATCCCCTGGTTTTGGTGTTCCTACTGTCAGAGGCATAATGGATACAATGCGACTAGACTGTAGTGCTTGTTGCACCCCTTGGAGCTCTATCTCAATATGATTATACATTTTCTCCTACTTTGTCTCTTGTGTCTCTACTATCTCCAGTGCAACATCTTTCAGGACTGCAATGATGAAATTGAATCCATCTAGGGTCAGTGTGGTCTGTAGCTTAGTCACGGGAGCTTTGGAATTCTTCCAGGAAGAAGGTTTTTGAGGTGAACCCGTCCTCTTCTTCAAAATATTTTCTTTGTCTCTGCACTTCTTCTAGACTTCCTCTAATTCTTCACCATCACCCTCTTGCTCTGGCATGATGGAAGTAGTCTTCACCGAGGCACTACTTAAGTCTTTCACTTTGTTGATTTTTTGTCGTGTGTTAGGTCCGGGTAGATCCTGCACAGTTTATGGATTGTCTACATCAGATATGTCTGCAAGGTCAGTTGGAACAAGGAGATTCGTCGACCATTCCTTTGTGATATCCTCTATATCTTATTATGTTAATCTATAATAGGACTATAATGGTTTCTTGTGCTCATCAGCACACACGGTGATGTAGAGAAAGTGTCTGTCTACGCTGAACTTCATCAGGGGACGAAACTTGTAGAGGGTGTTCAGACTGGTGTGTGGTGTAGACTAGATAGATACTTTCAATTGATTATAATATGAATCAAACATGGCATTTGAATGCCATTGTTTATTCATATCATTTGAGTACCATAGGGTATTAAAATGTTTATCCAACGGTTCAAATGGCTCGATATATGGGAAGCTCACACCTTCCGGTATCTCCCATGCAATGAAAGAAACCAAGATCAGGAGCCAACTGAAATGGAACTCATATCCTTGGTCCTAGGATTGTTTGCAGTTGAGCTCCAGTTGGTTTACCAAGTACTGCACCCAATTCATCTATAGGCCCTCCGCGCAATTTCCTGCGAGGTCTACTACGAATCTAGTGACTTGGGTTGGTCGATTCTTACGAACTAAATTTCTTGGGATTAGCTGGAAGGCAAGGCATACTACGTCATTCTAAATAGAGGCTACCTTGTAGCCACATGTGCCTTTATCAACATCGCCATAAGTCTCTTTTATATTCAGTGCTAAGGCTCAGTATGTGGTCTTTCAAGGGTAAAAATCATGTGGGTCAGGACCTTGCATGCTCAGCCTGGTGATCCAATGGATCAAGGTCAGGTCCACTGTGATACGTCGGTTCAGCAATAAATATCCTCCATGGTAACAGGATAACAAAAAATTAACACATGCGTTCACTTCTTGATGTTGTTTGAAGTGCGGGATCTTCATAACATTAAGCAAGGTAGACTGCGTGAGGTTATGGGTCCAAGGCTGGGGGATAATCTTTGAATTCTTTCCTTTTGTCTTGGTTAGATACTTATGTGGGGAAAGAATACTGTAATATTTACGGTCTCCAAGGTTGAAGTCACTAAACTTCATCATTGCTATCTTTTCCTGGTCTATGTGAACTGTGTGTATCCCTTTCAGGAGGTACGCAGTGACCAAGGTATAGTCAAAATATCTAGGCACTCTATCTATGTTCACTGAGCCTCTCAGAGGAGGTATATACGCAAGTAAGATTCTTGGAATCAACTTAGCATTCGCGAGATCGTCTCTATGCTTTTTTCCTGTCTTTGTCGTGATTCTGGAAGTTCCTGCTCCACAAGTAGTCGATGGAGAAGCTTGGATTACTCCTGTTGATGATGCTTGCACACCTATAGACATCATTCTTTCCAACATGAATTTCTCGGTCCTCAGATCAACGAGTACTTCCTTCGCACATTATTCAAGTGCGCTAAGTTCCTTAGACATACGCACTTGGGGTTAATAATATTGGGTTCATGAAGTAATGTAGACACAACAATAAGATGGAAAGTAAGGATGTAATGATCATTGGACAATATTAACCAAGGTTGCGAGCTCAAATTCTCGATTTGGAAAAAGTGTTCTTCGTGCATGGCATGACAGGATAAATAGGAAACTCAGCAATGGATTTCTTGCAATGGGTATGAGGATTCATTAACTCTTGTTCTATCCATTATGGTGCAGTCCAATGGTCAAGTGGTGAGCCATAAAAAAAATTCCAACCGTTGGAGCATCAATCGATGGATATATCATCCCCAATGGCTATATTGCTTCGCCACGACGAAGTGACCTATGTCGTTGTTCCGATATCTCAGCGAAGCTCAAATTCTCCAAATTTTCCTTTTGCGAGGCTCCATCTGAAACCTTTTGTAATTTTTCAATCTTAGCCCTCTTCTTACTTAGCTTCCTAACCTTCTTTCCGGTGATCTTTGTCTCAGTATTATTCTTTTCATTCTAATTCTTATCTTATTTAGATATAGTTACTATGCGATGTTGATAATCTTTCATGGTTAACATCTCTTCTTCCTCTGGAGTAAGTACTTTAGTCTTATAAGTGTATTCTAGTGGTATTGCAGCTTCGACATCAGAGTCTCTAGGGTCAAATAGCTTTGATCCATTTTCTTGTTCTTTAATCAATTGAGCGATCTTTCTGGTCATGAAATCGTTTAACTCTTGCTTTTTTTTTGTTTTGGGGCTTCTTCTTCTTCTTTCCATCTGGCTTGATCTCTTTCAATCCAAGTTTTCCCTAGTAACATGGTAAATGAGGCATTGTTTTCAATACATTTTATAATCTCAAAATCTTCCTGTGTCGAAGTTCCATTGACAGTCGTAGATATATGAGCAAGCCTCCCACATAAACTTATCAGCTTCCCTTTGAATTGTCCTATTCCTCCTAATGAAAGGATCATAGGAGGCTTCCCTATAGCTTCCCAAGTTATTTCTGGAATAATATTCACTTGTGTCTCTTCATCAAGAACACAGTCAATGTCAAAGTCCCCTATTCTTTCTTCAACGCATTCTTTTTATTTGAAAATATCTGATAATCTGACATGTCAGTGGTCATTCAGGGTCTCCTTCATTTGTATCAATAATTTTTATGATTCTTGTTGGGGTTCTTCCTTTTTTGGATCTGCCTTAGGTTTTTCTTGGTTTAGATTCATTCCTTCAAGCTTAGCGATCATTCTAGGGCAATCCAACACTTAATGGTCCATAGCCTTACAACAAAAGACAACTAGGTATTCTTCCGAGGCATCCCTTAGAAAGATGTCTTGGTCTTCTACAACTATAACAGAGGGTCAATCCTCTCTTTATTTTAAATGGTCCCCAGATCCTTTTATACTGTTCACTAGGATCATAGTAGTTAACCTGCAACACATTCTTTCTAGGATCCTGCATCCATTTGTTAGTCCAAACATTATTTCTATGCATAGGTATAACATATCTTTCATTATTCTTATCGGATCTATTCCTATCAAACCTTCTTTCGTCTATTAACACCCTAACTTTCAAACTAGAAAAAAACCTATCATATATACCTAGATCCATACTCTAGAAACAAAAATGTTCACCTATCTTACTTTTATAGAGCACAAATCTTTCAGATCTAAGACTTCTTTAACTATTCTTACCTTTAACAGAGCACAAAGTTTACAGATATTACCTCTTTCAATCAGAACTTCTCACTTTTACCTTCCTTGGAGCACAAAGCTTTCAGATCCTACTTCTTCTCTACAGATCTGACCTTCTTTCTTCAAATCATACTTCTTTTCTTAGCACTGAGCTTATAAACCGAGTAGGGTACTGTGCGCTAGGGTACAGATCTACACACCAATATTTATTTTCACAAGCCTCTTCTTTCTTAGTTCCCAGCATTCACAGTTTCAGGTCTTGGCAATGGAACCATTTGTTGGCATAGGGGTAGACCTAGGTTTCAACACTAAAGAGAGCACCAACAAATCCCTAACTACCGGCCCTTTTGGCAATAGCTGCAAAGCAGATGAAGTCTCACCTGAGGTAGAGGCAGGGGTGGTTGCAGGACTCAAGTGTCTGCAACCTTAGCTGGGACATAGATCTGTGATTATATCGCTTACAGAGTACTTAGCATAGATCATTTGTCAATATTCAACCCTTATTATACTTCGCATAGAGCATCATAACATTCACTTAGATATAAGGTATTTCATCACTTAGCAACAGTAAAACAGATCAGATCCGGTAGACCAGCAATAAGAATCTTCATACATGTTAGATCTAAAATTCACACACCTATATAAGCACAAATCATAAGTATATCTATCTAAATATATCAAATAACTTAGAAAAATAAAGGATAAACACATCAAAGCACAAAGAATAACACAAAGATTTACGTGGTTCACCCCCACCCTGGGGCTACGTCCACCAACTCTTCTTCTTTGTTAGCATCTTCAATTGGTTATAGCATAGAGCCACCAAAAACCTTCTTCGCATGGAACAGAATATCTGCGCAGCTCACTAGATCCTTCTTCCTTACGTCACATCACAAATCCTTCCACAACTCCTTACAACAACTTTCACTTAGCTCTTCAAGCCTCTTGCAGTCATGCACAGAGCACTTACAACATCTATTAGCACTTAGCTTACATCACATACATCCCTATATCTTTTGATAGATGACTAGATATCTATTTATACATTACAAAAGCGGGCCTAAGCATGGGTAAACCCATGGGACAACATCCCTTTCCCATTACATATTCCCAAAAACCCAAAAGGGATCCAAAAGTGGGTTGAGATTCTGCAATCTCCACTTCGTCTGGCGCTCCATCTTCGACAGGCTATCGAAGTCCCAAAAATGGTCAAGCATGACCAAGTATCTCCCAAAACTTGGTCAAGGGCCAACAATATATTTGAAATCTTATGATTGATTTTTATATTTCATGTTTGATGGTTATTAAAAGAAATAATTGGGAGTCACAAGGGGTCCCACCTATTTAAATATTATTTAGACCCTTAATTATATTTATTATTATTTACTTGTCTTAACTAAAGAAAGGTAGTTCAACTACCATAACTTATTGAGGAAGAATAAAATCTCAATCAAATGAAGAGACAAGAGGAAAATAGATGAAGAACTACAACCATAAGTTTTTCTCTATACTAGTGAGATACCTTTAAATTTCATTCATTCTGATTTTACTAGAAAGCTTAATCCTCTTAATGATAGCAGTGTCTTATTGAAGGTAGCGAGATTCAAAAACTGAATCACACATTTCAACATCTTGTTTTAAAGGTTTATGATTTATCTTTGGCAGTCTGTGTATTTTTGTTTGTGCATGAATTGAGTTTCATGACTNGTTGAAAAAGGGTTTAAATTTTACTTGATACTGATTCACCCCCCTCTCAGTATCAACATTTTCTACTATAGACAATATTTTTGAAGATTCAAAAGAAGAGGATTCAAATGTAAATAAAATAGGTGTAAATAATTTTAGGAAACCTATAAAAAATACCCCTTTTATATTTCTGTAAAAATTATGGATAAAATAGCTCATTGCTTCCTAATTGATGGCAGGTCTGTTCCAATTGTAATGTCAAAAATTATCATGGAAGATCTTGGATTATCGTGCACTAATGAAAATTATAGAAGCATGCTTGTTGGCCCTTGGTTATGAAAGGAAACGGAGAACAAGGAAGAAAAGGTAAAAAGCGAACTTCGTGGGAGACACAGTGAATGTCACTGGGTCAAAGTGAGCAAAAGAGAAAAAAATATGGAGCGAAGTCCGGAAAATAAATTCGTTGGATGAGGAGATCGAGGATGACAGATCAGCAAGGAAGATGGATAGAGGATGACTCGGGAAGTGGAAAAAACCACCATTGGATGCTTTGGAGCACCGCATGAGAAGGAAGGAAAGATAGGCTGGCGAAGTCCAGAAAAAGTGGATCAAGTTGAACTAGAGTCTTAGACACCTAGGGTTTTGGTAATTAGGGTTTTGACACCTAGGTTTCAGCCTAAGGCCATCTGTGAGGTATTGTAATGTATAAATAAAGGTCAAGAGGACCTAGGTCTAGGGGGCATGATATTGTTATTGATTTATCTCTATTGTTGTGGTGAGAGGTCATTGTATTGTGAGAGAGAAGTGTTGAAACCTTCTAGTATTGTAATATCTTCAGCTGGGTGTGAATATTAGATCTTGCAGTTGGGTGTGAAAGAAGGGGGAGAGAAAGACATAAGGAGAGAGAGGATCTGTTGGCCAAGAGTGAAGATCAGAACTGTAAGCTTTATCTTAATATATCATAAGCACAGTTTTGTGGATGTAGCCCTAGAGAGAGGGTGAACCACGTACATCTTGTGTTGTGTGAGTGATTAATGATTTGATCTCTACCATTATTATACTGTTATTTGAATTACTGTGTTAGATCAAGATCTATAGCTGTGCAGAGTAAATTTCACTGGTAAATGATATATGAATACTATGATTTTTGTTATACAATATCCCCTTGATATTCCCTTGGTTGTATGCATCTCTGTCCTGCAACCCCCTCATCGTTTCTTCGGGTGAGACTACATCTGCTTCATAGGTGTTGCCGAAAGGGCCAGTAGCTAGGGCTTGTTGGTGCACTCTTGGAGTGAACCCTGGGTCTGCCCCTGTGCCAACAAAGCTCTCTTATAACAGTATGCAATAGACAATTGTAGGTAAAATCAAATATGTAACCTTAGTTCTATGAGACATCCTGAAATAAGAAAAACCCTTAGTATCTAGGTATTTTATATGCCAGTAAGCAACTATTTAATTATTTTAGGAAGAGACTAGAAAGACTTAACGGGCGGATATCTTTCACTTGATGGAACACATATGGTTGTCCCTAGGAATGGAAAGAACATTATAGTCCTGAGGGAAGGAATAATTTCACCATACATAGAGAGTGTTCCCCAACCTAATGTAAATTATCTTGAGGAATATTTGGGAGTATACTCTATCTTTGTTGATAAGGGTGACACTATCCTTAAACCAATTGATTTTGACGATGGCATGTGGCACATGCATTTCGATGGCTCATGCACAAATGAAGGTAATGGAGCCAACATTATTCCATATTCTCATATAGGTAAAATTCACAATTTCTCTCTATAATTTCCATGCACGAACAATGTCACCGAATTTCAGGCCCTCTTGTTAGGCATCAAAAATGCATATAACCTTGGTTGTGGCCACCTTACAGTCTTTGGTGATTCTGAACTTGTTTTGAACCTTGTACATAAAATGTTTTCACCTAGAAATAAGTTTCTTAAAAATTATACCCAAGTTGTTTGGATGCTCATTTCAAACCTTTTATCATTTAACATCACTCATGTTAAGCAGGAACTCAATTCAATGGTTGATAGGTTAGTGGTGTTTTCAACATCTCCTACCCAACAATGTTTACCTTAACATCCTAATTATATGTTCCAATCTATATATCTTCCTCATATCGCTGATAACATGGAACCTGTTGGAATTACTAAAACAACTGAGAGGGGGGGTGAATCAGTTGTTTATGAGCTTAAACAATTTTATACCTTTTAAACATTGTTAATATTCCTTCAAGTGATCATCAACAATATACATCATATGGATAGTAAAAGTAAAGACCATCAGTCACACATAAAATACACACAGAGACAAATTTTCATGAGGAAACCCATAACGGGTGAAAACCTCTTCTTCTTCAGTTCTGTACATCATTTACAATTGAGCACCAACTCAATGTGAGGCTTCTACCTCTTTTTTACAAGCTGCAACTTGCTTGAGAGCACCAACTCTTTGGTTTCTCTAGCACCCACTAGAAGGAAGCACCAACTTCCTGAATGTTCCAACACCAACTGGATGGAAGCACCAACTTCTAGTTACACAGGCTCCAACCTGTATAACAGAGAACACTTGTTCTCCCTAGCACCACCCTNGTTGAAAAAGGGTTTAAATTTTACTTGATACTGATTCACCCCCCTCTCAGTATCAACATTTTCTACTATAGACAATATTTTTGAAGATTCAAAAGAAGAGGATTCAAATGTAAATCAAATAGGTGTAAATAATTTTAGGAAACCTATAAAAAATACCCCTTTTATATTTCTGTAAAAATTATGGATAAAATAGCTCATTGCTTCCTAATTGATGGCAGGTCTAGTCCAATTGTAATGTCAAAAATTATCATGGCAGATCTTGGATTATCGTGCACTAATGAAAATTATATAAGCATGCTTGTTGTCCCTTGGTTATGAAAGGAAACGGAGAACAAGGAAGAAAAGGTAAAAAGCGAACTTCGTGGGAGACACGGTGAATGTCACTGGGTCAAAGTGAGCAAAAGAGAAAAAAATATGGAGCGAAGTCCGGAAAATAAATTCGTTGGATGAGGAGATCGAGGATGACAGATCAACAAGGAAGATGGATAGAGGATGACTCAGGAAGTGGAAAAAACCACCATTGGATGCTTTGGAGCACCGCACGAGAAGGAAGGAAAGATAGGCTGGCGAAGTCCAAAAAAAGTGGATCAAGTTGACCTAGGGTCTTAGACACCTAGGGTTTTGGTAATTAGGGTTTTGACACCTAGGTTTCGGCCTAAGGCCATCTGTGAGGTATTGTAATGTATAAATAAAGGTCAAGAGGACCTAGGTCGAGGGGGCATGATATTGTTATTGATTTATCTCTATTGTTGTGGTGAGAGGTCATTGTATTGTGAGAGAGAAGTGTTTAAACCTTCTAGTATTGTAATATCTTCAGCTGGGTGCGAATATTAGATCTTGCAGTTGGGTGTGAAAGAAGGGGGAGAGAAATACATAAGGAGAGAGAGGATCTGTTGGCCAAGAGTGAAGATCAGAATTGTAAGCTTTATCTTAATATATCATAAGCACAGTTTTGTGGATGTAGCCCTAGAGAGAGGGTGAACCACGTACATCTTGTGTTGTGTGAGTGATTAATGATTTGATCTCTACCATTATTATACTGTTATTTGAATTACTGTGTTAGATCAAGATCTATAGCTGTGCAGAGTAAATTTCACTGGTAAATGATATATGAATACTATGATTTTTGTTATACAATATCCCCTTGATATTCCCTTGGTTGTATGCATCTCTGTCCTGCAACCCCCTCATCGTTTCTTCGGGTGAGACTACATCTGCTTCATAGGTGTTGCCGAAAGGGCCAGTAGCTAGGGCTTGTTGGTGCACTCTTGGAGTGAACCCTGGGTCTGCCCCTGTGCCAACAAAGCTCTCTTATAACAGTATGCAATAGACAATTGTAGGTAAAATCAAATATGTAACCTTAGTTCTATGAGACATCCTGAAATAAGAAAAACCCTTAGTATCTAGGTATTTTATATGCCAGTAAGCAACTATTTAATTATTTTAGGAAGAGACTAGAAAGACTTAACGGGCGGATATCTTTCACTTGATGGAACACATATGGTTGTCCCTAGGAATGGAAAGAACATTATAGTCCTGAGGGAAGGAATAATTTCACCATACATAGAGAGTGTTCCCCAACCTAATGTAAATTATCTTGAGGAATATTTGGGAGTATACTCTATCTTTGTTGATAAGGGTGACACTATCCTTAAACCAATTGATTTTGACGATGGCATGTGGCACATGCATTTCGATGGCTCATGCACAAATGAAGGTAATGGAGCCAACATTATTCCATATTCTCATATAGGTAAAATTCACAATTTCTCTCTATAATTTCCATGCACGAACAATGTCACCGAATTTCAGGCCCTCTTGTTAGGCATCAAAAATGCATATAACCTTGGTTGTGGCCACCTTACAGTCTTTGGTGATTCTGAACTTGTTTTGAACCTTGTACATAAAATGTTTTCACCTAGAAATAAGTTTCTTAAAAATTATACCCAAGTTGTTTGGATGCTCATTTCAAACCTTTTATCATTTAACATCACTCATGTTAAGCAGGAACTCAATTCAATGGTTGATAGGTTAGTGGTGTTTTCAACATCTCCTACCCAACAATGTTTACCTTAACATCCTAATTATATGTTCCAATCTATATATCTTCCTCATATCGCTGATAACATGGAACCTGTTGGAATTACTAAAACAACTGAGAGGGGGGGTGAATCAGTTGTTTATGAGCTTAAACAATTTTATACCTTTTAAACATTGTTAATATTCCTTCAAGTGATCATCAACAATATACATCATATGGATAGTAAAAGTAAAGACCATCAGTCACACATAAAATACACACAGAGACAAATTTTCATGAGGAAACCCATAACGGGTGAAAACCTCTTCTTCTTCAGTTCTGTACATCATTTACAATTGAGCACCAACTCAATGTGAGGCTTCTACCTCTTTTTTACAAGCTGCAACTTGCTTGAGAGCACCAACTCTTTGGTTTCTCTAGCACCCACTAGAAGGAAGCACCAACTTCCTGAATGTTCCAACACCAACTGGATGGAAGCACCAACTTCTAGTTACACAGGCTCCAACCTGTATAACAGAGAACACTTGTTCTCCCTAGCACCACCCTGCCACCCTGGTTTCTCTGGCTACAACTAGATGGAAGCAACAACTTCCTGTGTTCAAGCTCCCACTTGAACCTCTGAGGAAAACAATCCTCCCAAGCACCTCCCTTCCACCCTAGAATATTAATGGCTAAATAAACATTCAACTTTACAGATAAATCAGTTCTTACCAATCTTTCTTTGTTCTGTAAATCTGGTCTTCTGTACATTGTTCTGTTGCTCTTCTCTTCCTCTGTCTATTCAGCAGGTATGCTCTGCTTCAACTCTTGCTCTCATTTCATTATGTTATTCTACTCTGCATTTGCTCTTTCTGTCATTCTGATATTCCTCTGCTCTTTATGTCATTCTTCTCTTATCCTCAATCTCCTCCTGTGCATCCACTCCTCTACTTTTCTCACAGTTTCATTCTTTTTCACATACTAAGACCAACCCAACACAGTTTGGTTCATCTTCATTTATACACTCGAACATGACCGTTCAACTTCCCAACTCCTTAGGAAAAAAGACGACAACTATCTAAGCAATTGAATCACCAACTGAAACGCTAACTGATTTGCAATCATGAGTCCGTTTTGCTAACAGATTCCAAACTCAGTAGTTAATCTATGAGAAAGAACAGTAACCCTCCGATCTTCTTTAAATTCATCTACATCCTTGGATATGCAGCAAGAAAATCTAGACAGTCAGTATCTGTGCTCTCAGATCTACGGTCGGGATTCGATTTCGAAGCCCCCTTGCCATTCTATCTTTAAGAAGAGGGGGGGGGGATCCGGAATTGGGCGTGCATATCTCGAGCGGTCAGGATTAAAGCACTTAGATAAACGATGCTCAAGTGATTCCGAACCCCCTTTTCCTTTTTGTCTTTAATACGGGGGGGGGTCCAGAATGGTGGAGTATTGATGAAGGGCCCCACTCCTGTCGTGTCACCTTCTGTTTCATTCTCCACCTGACCATTCGACAAGGCTCGGCTCTTCCTTGTCCTCTGACATCTGTCCATCTCTCGGTGATGTGACCAAGGGCTGTAACCACAGCCTTATGTCTCTTCATATTGTGATTCATGAAACTCTGACACGAGCCATAATCAACGATCTAGATTCATTCTCAATTTAATGGCTGCGATTGCATCGTGACATCGCATATCACGAAATCGGGGTTCTTGAGGTCAAGTGTTCTTGTCACTTCAAAATCCCAATTCACGAAACTCCAATAAGGAGTTAAATCAACGGTCTAGATCACTTCTTATCTTAACGACTACGATTAAATTGTGAAATCGCATATCGCGATTTCGGGGTTCTTGATGTCAAGTGATTTTGGCATTTCAAAGTCGCAATCCCTGATACTCTGATGAAGCCTTTTGTCGAGCTTCTCCCAGTGGCACCCGATCGCTGCTATGCATCCTTCCAAATAGACGGTCCTGATTATGTCGGGATTTCGAGACTTTCAATGTCCTAGTTCTCACAACCTTGAGAACTCCGATCTCCTGATGGCTGATATCCCGATGAAAACTCCTCGTGTCGGGACTTCTCTTCTTTATCCCGAGGCTTATCTCCCTTGCAGCTTCTGCAGATCTAATGGTTTTTGGTGACCCTGCACCAAATCTAACGGCTCTTGTTCTTTCGGGAAGTTTGAATGGGATCCAACGGTCACTGACTCTTCTCCTCCCGATTATTGTTGCGCTACTATTCATTGTTGTTGTACTCAAGCCATCACTACAACCACAACTGTACTTTCCATCAATGACAAGTATACACTGCCTGTTTGTTGTCTGTTACATATTTACCAACAATCTCCCCCTTTGGAATTGATGGAAACACAAGCACCCACTTGCATTCAGACTCAACTCTCCTCTGCATTCGGCCATTCAGACTCGACTCTGTTCCAGAAACATTTTGAACTCGACTCTGTTCCCGAAACATTTTGAACTCGACTCCTTTCTCCCCCTTTGACATCAATGTCAAAGAAGAAACAATCTTCCCCTGATCTATTTCAAAAACATACTCCCCCTGTCGACTATAAGTATCTTGGGAATACATTATATATTCAATAAGTACTCCCCTTGACCAGGTGAACAGATTAGGCACTTGAGATTATAACCCCCAACTTTTGACGAAGGTATCCAAAAGGGGTCGTTGCTAATGGTTTAGTAAAGATATCAACAATCTGTTCTTTGGAAGGAATATAATTCAGCTGAACAATTCTGTTTGTAACTTGTTCTCGGAGAAAATGATACTTGATTGGAATATGCTTATTCTTGGAATGAAGAACAGGATTCTTGGAGACACTAATGGCACTTGTGTTATCACAATGAATTGGAATAGGATCAGTGTAAGTTACCTTCAGATCTGCAAGAGTTTGTATCA
>JZKD02S1670356.1:49333-62473 GCA_000966675.3 Picea glauca
GAATTTAGAAGTGCACTCTATGCACTGGCTTATAGAACCCGCAGTGTTCTATCATGCAACCTCTTGCATGAAGCCACAAAGAACCAGACCTGGAATCAAAGAACCCACATATATCAAAATCTAGCTATCCTTGCACATGCACATCTAATCATACATCTACAACATGTCATCAACACATAAATACATTCATTCATGAACTCATAACACATGAACAACAACATGTAGGAAAAACTACTCTGTTTATATTAATATGAAATGCCTCTTTACAATGTGTTCGAGCTCGGACTGCAACAGAGTCTCTTCTCTCCTTCTCTACTCTTGTCTCTACAGACTCTACTTCCAAAAAAGATCTAAGATATTTTACATGAGGGGGCTCTTTTATCTCTTCCCTTCATCCTCACCAACTTTCATTAACTTACATTCAATTACATTGAATGGTTGTCTATTCTAAATTGTATCTAGATCTCAGCCTTACAACTATTTAAGGCAACTTTTCCTAAGCCTATGCATATGCATGGCTTTTGGATCTACCAGACTTACAAACATTTAATACATTAAATTCCAATTTGAAATTTGAAAGTGAGAGGGTTGCGCCTCTCCTTTCCATTGAATGCGCACTTGATGTGATGGTTGGTTGGCATGTAGCTGGCTTGGAGTGATGGTCCTGCATCATACTCCTCTGCTGTGAAAAATTCATGAGCTCCTGCTAATGAGCTTCCTTGCATCGTTGTTGAAATCGACCTAGATCCCAAACAGTTCTTTGGAGTTGTCCATCTTCTCCTCTACTTCGTTTTTGTTGTTGTTGTTGCCCTGCTACTATGGAAGGTTCTTCCTCTTCTCAACTTCCCTTTGCTGACCTCTTATGTTGATCTGATCATCAGCCTTTTGATCTCCTCAATAATCTCATCTAGTTGATCCCATGGTTGTCTCTCTTTATGCAGACTCCTCCATCGCACTTCTTTCTTATCAGTAAATAGATCATCATGATCCCCCATGCCATCTTTTTCCTTTGTGGCACTAGTTGGCCACTCTGCTGCAAACTCCTCTTCTGCAATTTTATCACTGAGATGTTTCTCAGCTTCTTCCTGTGAAAACTTGACTGTCAGCTCTCCTGCTGGCATATATCCATCTTTCTCCAGCTTCTCCTTAGACTGGAATTCTCCTTCATCTGCTTCTACATATGTCGGCACTGCAGTCATCATCATATGTTCATCTCCCTAGCTGAAATTTCTGAGCGATTCCTCAGAATGATCCTCTACTAACATACGCATGATTGTCTGCTCATGGCAGTCATATACTAGTTCTAGATGGATTAACCAATCCTCCATCATTTCTAACTCCAACTCCCATGGAGTGAGTATCTTATCCCCATGTTCTTCTTTTGTTGTCAGCTTCAGTGTTGCAGTTGTCTCCTCTTCAGCTTCTTGACTGAAACTTTTGAGCCATTCTTCTGAATGCTCCTTTTCCTTTGCTTGTTCAACCTCTGATATCCGCTTCATCTCTTTGATAGTCACAACTGGATATGCTTCTTCTGTTGTTGTTGTTTCTACAACATAGGCTCTCACCTCAAGTGGGCTAAGTGGAAGGAATATTTCAATTCCCCAAATCATCAAAATGCTCTTCTGATCTTCCTTTTCCTTCATCTCTTCTCACTAATCTGAACTCATCCCTGAGTTCATGAGACTTTCAGACAGTCTCATCTGCTCTCCCTTTCCCACTTGGCAATATGGGATTTCTCTGTTTCCCACCTAGCAGTCTATGAGATCAATCGATCTGATCTCCATCGGCACTCCTTGTTGACCTGAACTCACCCCTAAGTCCCTGAGACTTTCAGACAGTCTCACTTCTTTTCCCCTACCCACCTGGCAATTTGGGAACTTTCTACTGCCCATTTGGTAGTCTATGAGGTCCTCCAATGATCCCATCTCCTCATTATCACTGAGATTTCTCCCAGCTTTTGGTTCACACACATGAACCACTTCCTCTATGTCTCTGTGTCTTTCAACATACCTCAGTCATATTTTCAACAACCTTTTCTATTTTTTTGCCAACAACTCCTTGACTAGCCACTTCACCTTCATTTTCATGGGTCATTCATATACCCATCATGATTTTTCATCCTACTGCACCCACAGTGCGAGCTCTTCCATCCTCGCTCTTATCTCGGTGAGTTATTTATCCATCTCATCTTTTCTCTATTGTTGGTGGTTCTTCCTTCCACCACATCCATGGCCTTCAATAGCCATATTCACCTTCTACCTGCCCTCTTGGAAAGTCTATTGCTATCACTCTGTAATTGAGAGCACTTCCAGCATCTCCTACAGTCCACCTAACTATTTCATTTGACTAATGCGTCCTGCAACAATCACCACAGAGTTTCAACACTCTGCCTCCTTTTCCCTCTGGCTTCCTTTACCTGCAATATACCGACAGAATCAAGCTCTGATACCAAACTGACGCAGACCACCAATCCTTGGGTCGATATCCACACATGATCATTCTTTCTTCGGATCCACAAAACTGAAATAGTTCTTTCGGGCCCTCACTAGAACCCCACGAATCTGATCCACAGGTTCTTTATGAAAACCCCACCTGCACCTCATGCACTAGGTGTGAGTCTTCACCTCCACATGGCCACCAAATATGACTGCGACCTTTTCTGGAAAGTAATTTTGGGTTTCAGGACTTCAAGAATCCTGATGTCGACTCTCTGACTCTTCAATCCCCAAAACCCAAAATTCTGAAATATGAGACCGCATCCTACTCTAAAGATACGTCGCGCTTCGTGACTTTAGGACTTTCAATGCAAAGGGCCCTAAATCCTTGTCTTCAGGATTTCCAAAATGTCGAATCCTGAAATTTTGAAATGTCGAACCCCGAAATGGTTGGCGAGTGACAAGCTCCCCACATGGGTCTTCTCCACATGACCCTGTCCCATGACCTATTGCTATTCCTCTGAATTCTTTAAGGTTTTTGTGTTTTGGGATTTTGTGATTCCGGCTGCAACAATTCCTGGCCCCTCGAATTCTCAGGTCCCGAAATGATGAAATACTGAACCCCGAAATGTCGAAATATCCAAATTTATACTCCAAAGGGAGATTAACGGTTGTGAGTCTCCCCTGATCTGACGGCTTGGATCCTTTCAGGATTTTGTGGGTCAAGAGTCCCGAACTCTTACCCTTTGTATCCTCCGGTAACTAGAATGTTGAAATGGCCTTTCGGGGATTTCCCCGAAACCTCAACCGCTTGCCATGTATCCTCCTTGATGGACGGTCCTAGTCCTTTCATGAATTCTCCTTTTGCGATTTTGGGAGACTATTCACTCTATAACTCTCGGTATCTGAAACCCCAATGGGATTGGATCTCTACCATGTGTCCTCTCCAACGATGGATGGTCCTAACTCTTTCGGGACTTTGACGAGTCCTCTCCTTTGCCTATTTGAGGGTTAAACCTCATGCACCTTCTCCTGGATCCGATGGCTATCGATCCCTTGCACTAGATCTGATGGCCTAGATCTGTTCTTCTACGCTCTCTCCTCCTGCTTCCTGGACATGAACTCAATGGTCCAGATCTCTTCCCCAGTGCCTGAATCAATGGCAGTTGTAGCTCCCTCCTGAGCTTCCGCTTCTTCCTTCTTCTTGGAAGATTTCTTGCTCCAAAATTCCTCGGCCTTTGTCTCTGCTGTGAAGCCTGTATCCTTGGCTCATGCCTGTGTTCGAAGGATGCTATCCCTCCTAATCTCTTCCAACTCTAAACCCTCCAAAGGGTTCCTTCAGACTCTACAACCTCTTGCAGGACCTTTGCATGAAATATTTCTATCTCTTCTGAGCTTATATGTGGCTCTGACCTCAAAGTGTCTCTGTCCCTTTCTCTCCTTGAAGGGATGAAAATTCCCTTTGGAAACTTCTTTCTCAAGCACGCTTTGTTGAGCCTACAGGGTGTTTAGTAACCCTGCGAAGGTCCTCCTGTGAAACTTCTCCTATCTCAGAACTCAAAAGAGTTCCTTCTATGCACTCTATGCACTTGCTCAATGCCCTCCTAGCAGAGTTTCCATAGAATCCTCAGTGACTCTGTCTTCTCACTGAAATAAAAAAAGAGTTCTCCTCAATGCATCCAGTGCATTCGCTCAATGCCCTCTTGGCAGAGCTTCCAAAAAATTCTCAAAAATTTTGTCTTCCCTGTGTCTACCTCTGCACAGTTCTTCTTTCAAGGTGTCCAGTAACCTTGAGGCTTCTCCCTGGGTCTAAGACTTCCTCTGGTGCACCCTCTTGGCAGAAATCTGTCCAAATTCTGCAGAATTCAGAAGTGCACTCTATGCACTGGCTTATAGAACCTGTAGTGTTCTATCATGCAACCTCTTGCATGAAGCGACAATGAACCAAACCTGGAATCAAAGAACCCACAGATAGAAAAATCTAGTTATCCCTGCACATGCACATCTAATCATACATCTATAGCATGTCATAAACACATAAAGACATTCATTCATGAACTCATAACACATGAACAACAACATGCAGGAAAAACTGCTCTGTTTATATTAGTATGAAATGCCTCTTTACAATGTGTTCGAGCTTGGACTGCAATAGAGTCTCCTCTCTCCTTCTCTACTCTTGGCTCTATAGACTCTACTTCCAAAATAATATCTAAGATCTTTTACATGAGGGGGTTCTTTGAGATCTTCCCTCCATCCTCACCAACTCTCATTAACTTACATTGAATTACATTGAATGGTCATCTATTTTGAATTGGAACTAGATCTCAGCCTTACAACCATTTAAGGAAACTTTTCCTAAGCCTGCGCATATGCATGGATTTTGGCTCTACCAGCCTTACAAACATTTAATACATTAAATTTCAATTTGAAATTTGAAAGTGAGAGGGTTGCGCCTCTCCTCTCCATTGAATGCGCGCTTGATGTGCTGGCTAGTAGGCACGTAGTTGGCTTGGAGCGATGCTCCTACATCAAGATCTCTTCATTCTTTCTACGGGTGACAGGGCCTTCAACTACGTCTATATATTTTTAGCTTCATACTTTACCTCATGTAGATATGACTCCATTTTATATAAATCTGGGTTTTCGGTGAGGTTCTCATATGTTTGGGCACTATGGCTACTTAGCTACTTGCACTCCAAGGCAAGAGCTTTTATTCTGTCAACTATGTTGCGGGCAGTTATTTCTCTTTGGTCTCTAATCTCTTGTGGGGTCTTAGGTACTCCGTGAAGATTGAGATATGCAATGCGTTTTTGGAGCTTCTGAATTACTCTTTCCAGTTGTGCCACCTATTGTGGAACCTATTCTTCTGTCTGTACTTCGACAATGGTCACAGAGTGAAGTGCTCTATTGACCATTTCCTTTATCTTGAGTTTCTCTGGGAGCAATTGTTCCTTTCTTTGTTTTATCTTTTCTTTCTCTACATCCCATCTTTCTTGGAGAGCAATCTTTTCTCATTCTGATGTGTTGAGCTGCTCCATAATAACTCCATGTACCTATGTTAAATCTTGAGTGGCTTGCGTTGTTTCTTCTTGAGCCCGTTGAAGGAAAACTTCGACTATATCATCAATCTGGTGGAGTTGAGCTGGCTCATCCCCTGGTTTTGGTGTTCCTACTGTCAGAGGCATAATGGATACAATGCGACTAGACTGTAGTGCTTGTTGCACCCCTTGGAGCTCTATCTCAATATGATTATACATTTTCTCCTACTTTGTCTCTTGTGTCTCTACTATCTCCAGTGCAACATCTTTCAGGACTGCAATGATGAAATTGAATCCATCTAGGGTCAGTGTGGTCTGTAGCTTAGTCACGGGAGCTTTGGAATTCTTCCAGGAAGAAGGTTTTTGAGGTGAACCCGTCCTCTTCTTCAAAATATTTTCTTTGTCTCTGCACTTCTTCTAGACTTCCTCTAATTCTTCACCATCACCCTCTTGCTCTGGCATGATGGAAGTAGTCTTCACCGAGGCACTACTTAAGTCTTTCACTTTGTTGATTTTTTGTCGTGTGTTAGGTCCGGGTAGATCCTGCACAGTTTATGGATTGTCTACATCAGATATGTCTGCAAGGTCAGTTGGAACAAGGAGATTCGTCGACCATTCCTTTGTGATATCCTCTATATCTTATTATGTTAATCTATAATAGGACTATAATGGTTTCTTGTGCTCATCAGCACACACGGTGATGTAGAGAAAGTGTCTGTCTACGCTGAACTTCATCAGGGGACGAAACTTGTAGAGGGTGTTCAGACTGGTGTGTGGTGTAGACTAGATAGATACTTTCAATTGATTATAATATGAATCAAACATGGCATTTGAATGCCATTGTTTATTCATATCATTTGAGTACCATAGGGTATTAAAATGTTTATCCAACGGTTCAAATGGCTCGATATATGGGAAGCTCACACCTTCCGGTATCTCCCATGCAATGAAAGAAACCAAGATCAGGAGCCAACTGAAATGGAACTCATATCCTTGGTCCTAGGATTGTTTGCAGTTGAGCTCCAGTTGGTTTACCAAGTACTGCACCCAATTCATCTATAGGCCCTCCGCGCAATTTCCTGCGAGGTCTACTACGAATCTAGTGACTTGGGTTGGTCGATTCTTACGAACTAAATTTCTTGGGATTAGCTGGAAGGCAAGGCATACTACGTCATTCTAAATAGAGGCTACCTTGTAGCCACATGTGCCTTTATCAACATCGCCATAAGTCTCTTTTATATTCAGTGCTAAGGCTCAGTATGTGGTCTTTCAAGGGTAAAAATCATGTGGGTCAGGACCTTGCATGCTCAGCCTGGTGATCCAATGGATCAAGGTCAGGTCCACTGTGATACGTCGGTTCAGCAATAAATATCCTCCATGGTAACAGGATAACAAAAAATTAACACATGCGTTCACTTCTTGATGTTGTTTGAAGTGCGGGATCTTCATAACATTAAGCAAGGTAGACTGCGTGAGGTTATGGGTCCAAGGCTGGGGGATAATCTTTGAATTCTTTCCTTTTGTCTTGGTTAGATACTTATGTGGGGAAAGAATACTGTAATATTTACGGTCTCCAAGGTTGAAGTCACTAAACTTCATCATTGCTATCTTTTCCTGGTCTATGTGAACTGTGTGTATCCCTTTCAGGAGGTACGCAGTGACCAAGGTATAGTCAAAATATCTAGGCACTCTATCTATGTTCACTGAGCCTCTCAGAGGAGGTATATACGCAAGTAAGATTCTTGGAATCAACTTAGCATTCGCGAGATCGTCTCTATGCTTTTTTCCTGTCTTTGTCGTGATTCTGGAAGTTCCTGCTCCACAAGTAGTCGATGGAGAAGCTTGGATTACTCCTGTTGATGATGCTTGCACACCTATAGACATCATTCTTTCCAACATGAATTTCTCGGTCCTCAGATCAACGAGTACTTCCTTCGCACATTATTCAAGTGCGCTAAGTTCCTTAGACATACGCACTTGGGGTTAATAATATTGGGTTCATGAAGTAATGTAGACACAACAATAAGATGGAAAGTAAGGATGTAATGATCATTGGACAATATTAACCAAGGTTGCGAGCTCAAATTCTCGATTTGGAAAAAGTGTTCTTCGTGCATGGCATGACAGGATAAATAGGAAACTCAGCAATGGATTTCTTGCAATGGGTATGAGGATTCATTAACTCTTGTTCTATCCATTATGGTGCAGTCCAATGGTCAAGTGGTGAGCCATAAAAAAAATTCCAACCGTTGGAGCATCAATCGATGGATATATCATCCCCAATGGCTATATTGCTTCGCCACGACGAAGTGACCTATGTCGTTGTTCCGATATCTCAGCGAAGCTCAAATTCTCCAAATTTTCCTTTTGCGAGGCTCCATCTGAAACCTTTTGTAATTTTTCAATCTTAGCCCTCTTCTTACTTAGCTTCCTAACCTTCTTTCCGGTGATCTTTGTCTCAGTATTATTCTTTTCATTCTAATTCTTATCTTATTTAGATATAGTTACTATGCGATGTTGATAATCTTTCATGGTTAACATCTCTTCTTCCTCTGGAGTAAGTACTTTAGTCTTATAAGTGTATTCTAGTGGTATTGCAGCTTCGACATCAGAGTCTCTAGGGTCAAATAGCTTTGATCCATTTTCTTGTTCTTTAATCAATTGAGCGATCTTTCTGGTCATGAAATCGTTTAACTCTTGCTTTTTTTTTGTTTTGGGGCTTCTTCTTCTTCTTTCCATCTGGCTTGATCTCTTTCAATCCAAGTTTTCCCTAGTAACATGGTAAATGAGGCATTGTTTTCAATACATTTTATAATCTCAAAATCTTCCTGTGTCGAAGTTCCATTGACAGTCGTAGATATATGAGCAAGCCTCCCACATAAACTTATCAGCTTCCCTTTGAATTGTCCTATTCCTCCTAATGAAAGGATCATAGGAGGCTTCCCTATAGCTTCCCAAGTTATTTCTGGAATAATATTCACTTGTGTCTCTTCATCAAGAACACAGTCAATGTCAAAGTCCCCTATTCTTTCTTCAACGCATTCTTTTTATTTGAAAATATCTGATAATCTGACATGTCAGTGGTCATTCAGGGTCTCCTTCATTTGTATCAATAATTTTTATGATTCTTGTTGGGGTTCTTCCTTTTTTGGATCTGCCTTAGGTTTTTCTTGGTTTAGATTCATTCCTTCAAGCTTATCGATCATTATAGGGCAATCCAACACTTCATGGTCCATAGCCTTACAACAAAAGACAACTAGGTCTTCTTCCGAGGCATCCCTTAGAAAGATGTCTTGGTCTTCTACAACTGTAACAGAGGGTCAATCCTCTCTTTATTTTAAATGGTCCCCAGATCCTTTTATACTATTCACTAGGATCATAGTAGTTAACCTGCAACACATTCTTTCTAGGATCCTGCATCCATTTGTTAGTCCAAACATTATTTCTATGCATAGGTATAACATATCTTTCAATTTTCTTATCAGATCTATTCATATCAAACCTTCTTTCATCTATTAACACCCTAGCTTTCAAACTAGGAAAAAACCTATCAGATATACCTAGATCCATACTCTAGAAACAAAAATGTTCACCTATCTTACTTTTATAGAGCACAAATCTTTTAGATCTAAGACTTCTTTAACTATTCTTACATTTAACAGAGCACAAAGTTTACAGATATTACCTCTTTCAATCAGAACTTCTCACTTTTACCTTCCTTGGAGCACAAAGCTTTCAGATCCTGCTTCTTCTCTACAGATCTAACCTTCTTTCTTCAAATCATACTTCTTTTCTTAGCACTGAGCTTATAAACCGAGTAGGGTACTGTGCGCTAGGGCACAGATCTACACACAAATATTTATTTTCACAAGCCTCTTCTTTCTTAGTTCCCAGCATTCACAGTTTCAGGTCTTGGCAATGGAACCATTTGTTGGCATAGGGGTAGACCTAGGGTTCAACACTAAAGAGCACACCAACAAATCCCTAACTACCGGCCCTTTTGGAAATAGCTGCAAAGCAGATGAAGTCTCACCTGAAGTAGAGGCAGGGGTGGTTGCAGGACTCAAGTATCTGCAACCTTAGCTGGGACATAGATCTGTGATTATATCGCTTACAGAGTACTTAGCATAGATCATTCGTCAATATTCAACCCTTATTATACTTCGCATATAGCATAGAGCATCGTAACATTCACTTAGATATAAGGTATTTCATCACTTAGCAACAGTAAAACAGATCAGATCCGGTAGACCAGCAATAAGAATCTTCATACATGTTAGATCTAACATTCACACACCTATATAAGCACAAATCATAAGTATATCTATCTAAATATATCAAATAACTTAGAAAAATAAAGGATAAACACATCAAAGCACAAAGAATAACACAAAGATTTATGTGGTTCACCCCCACCCTGGGGCTACGTCCACCAACTCTTCTTCTTTGTTAGCATCTTCAATTGGTTATAGCACAGAGCCACCAAAAACCTTCTTCGCATGGAACAGAATATCTGCGCAGCTCACTAGATCCTTCTTCCTTACGTCACATCACAAATCCTTCCACAACTCCTTACAACAACTTTCACTTAGCTCTTCAAGCCTCTTGCAGTCATGCACAGAGCACTTACAACATCTATTAGCACTTAGCTTACATCACATACATCCCTATATCTTTTGATAGATGACTAGATATCTATTTATACATTACAAAAGCGGGCCTAAGCATGGGTAAACCCATGGGACAACATCCCTTTCCCATTACATATTCCCAAAAACCCAAAAGGGATCCAAAAGTGGGTTGAGATTCTGCAATCTCCACTTCGTCTGGCGCTCCATCTTCGACAGGCTATCGAAGTCCCAAAAATGGTCAAGCATGACCAAGTATCTCCCAAAACTTGGTCAAGGGCCAACAATATATTTGAAATCTTATGATTGATTTTTATATTTCATGTTTGATGGTTATTAAAAGAAATAATTGGGAGTCACAAGGGGTCCCACCTATTTAAATATTATTTAGACCCTTAATTATATTTATTATTATTTACTTGTCTTAACTAAAGAAAGGTAGTTCAACTACCATAACTTATTGAGGAAGAATAAAATCTCAATCAAATGAAGAGACAAGAGGAAAATAGATGAAGAACTACAACCATAAGTTTTTCTCTATACTAGTGAGATACCTTTAAATTTCATTCATTCTGATTTTACTAGAAAGCTTAATCCTCTTAATGATAGCAGTGTCTTATTGAAGGTAGCGAGATTCAAAAACTGAATCACACATTTCAACATCTTGTTTTAAAGGTTTATGATTTATCTTTGGCAGTCTGTGTATTTTTGTTTGTGCATGAATTGAGTTTCATGACTGATAAAGAATATTGTGTGGAGTCAAGTGACAACATTTTGTGGCAAGTTGATCTAGATATTTATCTTTGGTTTTCTTCTTGACTATCATAGTCTTTTTGTATGGTACCCATCAAAGGCTTCTAAATTTGATTTTGGTTCCTACCCTCATAGGGGTTTGTAGAAAGAACTTAGTTTTGTATCTCAGAATGGAATAAATGAAAAATCATATTACCATTTTAGTCTCACACATGTGTTTTAATGATCTATTGCATTCTTTCACTTTTATCTCCATGTACACATTTGTATAATTTATGTACACATTCATGTAACTTTTTTTAAGTTTATGTATTTTACACCGTTATATTTAACACATAAAATCAACCTTGATCCTTTGTACTTCATAGTTGTGGATTAAGAGATTGTTTTTGAGGCTATAAACCCTGGGTAACATTCCCAACTATCTTGTCTTAGCCCGACAAGATATGAAAATGATTGAGTAAGGTTTTCCATACCTTTTCCTCAACATTTATTTGGCTACCATAGTGGGGAATCTCCCATATCTCTCTGGTTGATTATATTCATGATTATATTCAATTTTTTTCATTTTGTCTAAATATTCCTTGATTGATTTTTTTCCATGACAGTACCTACTACAAGACAACCCAATATTGGAATCGGTCTTAACGACCAACCTAGCATTGCTTTGAATTTATTCAATACTATTTTAGAAACTTCTAGTACTCGTGATGAGCTTGAAAGATCTTAAGAAGTAATTGAAATAGATATAAGTATCTATGAACGTTGAGAAGCCAAGAAAAGGCAACCCAGAAATTAGCAGTAACTTCTCTTTCCCTAAATCCTTGGTTTTTCTTTTCATGTCCTCAAATCCACATATTTCTTGAAGAAGAAGAGGATCGTCCACTGAAACTACTCCTATTTTTTAAAAAGGAAGAAGGAAAATTGTTATGTCAACCCATGAAAGTGATCTAAAGATAACTTTGTCTCATTCTTCTAGTTCACCTACATCACCTATACCTATTGCCTTCAACATGACATCTGCAGGTAGTGGTAGTGGAACCGAAGGTGCCTCCTCCTCCCAACCTTATGCTTTGTCATTAATTGGTAGTATATACAACCATCAGGTCCCTGTTCAATCCACTACCAATCCTACTAAAGTAATAAATAAATATGGGCTTTTCTAGTTCGAAGAAGATGTTATGATCACTCCATGTCATGTGTCTTCTCCCTTGAATCTGCCACCTGCTACTCACCCATTACCGAAGTTTAAGGAGCATCTTCTTAAGTTCTCGGGGAATAATATTGTTACTATAAATGAACACCTAGTATCATTTTCTAATGCTTGTCATAAAATCGGGGCTAACGATAATGACACTTTCATGCATCTATTTTTCAACTCCCTCAAAGGGAAAGTTGCAACATATTTCTTTGATCTCCCTCCCAAAATTATTTCCACATGGGAAGAATTGGTTTATTGATTTAAGTCCACTTATGGACACTCCAAGAGTCCAGTTGGGCAGTTAAGGGAATAAAACAATATTTCCTATAAATATGGTGAAACCATTAATTATTTTAACCTTCACTTCACCAAATTATAAAATCAAATCCCTGAATTAATTTACCCCCAAAACCAAGCCTCTTTCATGCATTATTATAATACGCTACTTTCCCCTTATCGTCATAGAATCGAAGAAAAGGCTATTGAAAATATTGGTTCTTCTCTTCATACTTTTCTAGAATATGAGGAACAACTCGAAAGAACAGGTCTCCCTAGAGGGGACTCGGTCAATAAAATAGATATGTCTACCCTCCTACTGCTCGTCCAAGATATGAACAATAGGATGATAGCCTACGAAAAAAAGGGAAGTGTTTCTTCGCTTTCCCCTGTCACATATTCTTCTTCCTTAGTTCCTTTTAGGAATACTAATGAAAATACTTTTCATCCAAATTCCATTATGTCTCACAGTTGGTGTAACTTCTATGAAGAAAATCATGAAGAAAGTACTTGTGAAGTTAAGAAAAAATCCAGAGATAAGATTTTGGCAAAAGGACCAATAACATAATCGCGGTTTTGGATTGGTTTGAACCATAGGATGTTATGATAATCAATACCAGGAACAAATCTTATGCCACCAAGGGAAAATATGACCCTCCTTGTACTTCTTCCACACCAAGTACTTCTTCTCAAAGCACTGATACACAAGTTGTCAGAGTTCTGGAAAATCAAGGAATGTCTTCTCCTCTTCCCTCTTCTAAATACAAAATCCTTAACCAATTGGCTAATGTCAAGGATGATGTTAC
>JZKD02S1670356.1:85002-96307 GCA_000966675.3 Picea glauca
AAACTAGGAGAGTTTAAAGGTTTGTAACGGGCCCACACATGTCCACATGTTCAATCTAGGATAGTTTCATGCTTTTTCTAGATTAACTCACACATAGGGAGTTAAAGGATAGTAACGGACCACATGTCTACATGCTAGTTTCCTAGGGATTTTAAAATTACGCAAGGTTGTACCAATGACATCTAGCTAATTAGGTAATCAAACTCTTGTAAGGACCAAGCGATGTCCACATGCAGCAAGGTGACATCTAATTAACTAAAATTTGGCACACTTTCACTCACACACAAAAGCCACTTTTTCACTCACATAGCCTCTTCTCGAAACGTGGAGGTCTAAGTAGGTTTCCTCCAAAGGGATTCCGAAAAAACACCCCATCTTTTCTTGACAGGACTATCCACTCCCACTTTTAATCAAACGAGGTTGGTTTTCACCCCCAGCCTCACAAAACAACTTCATCTAAAAACTTTCTAAAAAACTCACTAATGTTTCCTCCACGGGAGGTACCAAAAGAAGTTTTAGTCTAGGTAGGATTTTGGGGATAGGCATCCAAATAACTCCCCATTATCTGGTTCTCACATTTTCAAACATAGAGGTTGACAAATAGGGAACTTCAAAATCCTCCAAATCCAGTGTTCCAATCACCATAAGGCAGGGAGATACCCATGAAGGGTCGAAGGATGAGGTCCGGTTGTTCTGTGCATCCCCCCTTGAGGCACCCACCTCTTGAACAGGATCCAGCCCATGACCCATTTCTTAGGCCAAAAATCTAAATGTCGCACTTGGACCGAGGTACCTAGTGACCAACTTTAGGACATCTACCCAGGTGGCGATTGTGGGCTACAATCACACCTTGATTGGATTTTGTGTGGCTATTGGGAAGTATCGCCAGCTCTTTCTGGATATTTCCCCCTCTACCCCTCATTATAACCAGTTATTTCATCCTTCACTAGTGTCTCTTCCGGTGACTTCAGACCCCACTGTTGAGTACTATTGGAAGGTCTAGTGCTATTTGAGAGGCAGGATGTTACGTCTTCTAGGACACGATTTTTGCTTTATTTTTTATTCCCCCACACGGAAAAAACCCTCTTACCCACATATATGCTTCTTTCTCATGTATGTATGATGCACATCTGATTACAGTTTGACTTTGATATATATATTGTGTAAAAACAATCACAACAAAGACTCTTGTTTCTATATTTCTCTCACCACTTTTTGCACACATTTCACACAACTAGCCTGACATCATAGGGGAACCACAGAACCCCTGTCATTCACGATACTTGCTCAACCTTCCTCCTATCTTAGGGGGAGTACCTAGTCATACCCGCTCATTGGTACCTTCTTCACACACTCCTATGATTGCTACTATCTTAGGATCATCTTTGCTTGGTTCTACCTTACTTGGGTCCACTTCCCAAGGTCATCCATTCACTCACTCTCCTTTGNCAGGGGATGACCCCGCCAACCATGTCATGACCTTTCATCTATGGTGTTCTTCCAATAGCATTATGGATGATTCCGTCAGACTGTGACTATTTCAATGCACACTTACTGGCCCATCTGCCAAATGGTATGTTGAAGAAAAATCAGGGTCTCACACAACCTTTGAGTCCTTGGCCAAAGCATTCTTAACTTTCTTCCAGTTACCCATCTGACATGACAATGGTCTATAAATACTATCTAACTTCAAATAGACCTCAGCCACCCAAATCGCTAACCACATTCATGAGTGGCATAGGCGACGTAGTTTGTGTAAAGCAGAAACCACCAAGCAACAATGTCTTGACTGGTTTCTTAGATCACTTATCGCTCTCCTTGGTAAGGATGTCACTTCCACCTTCCCAAAATCTGAAGAGGAAGCCATTAGCAAGGCTCAACAGTATGATCTCATCTATGCACAGTCAGGATACTTATACAAAGTACTTCTTGATCTTCCAAAACCTGTGCCATTTGGCCAAGACAAACCTGGGATGTCCCACTCAACAGACGGACTAATCGGTGCCACCACACACCATGGTCCACAACCCCAACCACCACCGATGTATGGAAAACCTCAATACCCGCTTGCATATGGGGGCACTTCTTATTACCCCCCACCCCCTTATCAACAGTCGTATCCTGTTGTTACATCTCCACCCATTAGTGGACCACCACCGGCACCTCCCATACATCCACCTGTTCCCACAAACAGTGGTGCTCCCTCAACATCCACTTATATTACTGGTGAAATAACACAGCCTTCCTATGTACCTTATGGATTGGTACCACCAAAAAATCCATACTTTCCATTTCCTGGTCCTCCACAACCCATGGCTCCCCCACATTCCCATGCGGGGGTAAACTTTGTTCAACCCTCTACTGCTCAACAATACCAAAATTTTGAACAATTGAACACAACCAACCCAACTCATCCTGCAAACAATGCCAAGAAGAAAGGACAAAATAGGAATAACAATAACCCCGGTCAAGGCGGGAATCAACCCCCACAGCATCCACCCACTAGGGGCAACCAGAACCAAGGGTACCAAAACCCCCAAGGGGGCAATAAAAACAAATGCCAAGGGTGGAATAATGTTAAAACCATCCACCCTTGTGCTCTTTGTGGTGTGTTCAGTCACTACACTCACCATTGCCCCCAGATCACTGATTTCAAAAGGTTGAAAGACTCTGGGAGCCTTCCCCCCTCCCCAGCGCAACCTGTCCCTCAGCAGCCACAACAACAATACGCGCAACAACCCCCTCCCACCATACTGCAAAATCCTATCCCACATCAAGGTGTGATAAACACCCAATAGGACATGCAACATACCCCACCTCAAGTGGGCCCATATCACAACCCCAACAATCCAGTAGAGAGAACAATTCTCCTCACCAGTGAGGAAGAAATTCTTCTGCAAACACGCAATCGTTAGTATCCGACACCAGCTGAGTCTACTCCTATCTCTCCAGAGATAAACCCTACACTGAAGGGACCCCCATTGATGATCCCTCTCCCTTCAGCCGAACTACCATTACGCATCCCTCACATCCCCTTGCGCAGGAATGTTCATAATCCACAGGCTAGGGCCGCTCATAACTACATCTTGGTAGACGACTTAGCACAATCCCCAGCTGCCATGTCAGTTCTAGAAGTCCTCCAGACTTGTCCTACTCAGTGGAAATCACTACTTTCCACCTTGGGGGCAATCGACCCTGCCGATACTCGACTCATCACTTTTGACCTTGATAGCTGCAAACCTCGTCTTCCCGCCGTGGTCACTATTCAAGTACCAGTAAAAATATGGAACATCACCATCCATCGGTGTATCATCGATGAAGGGGCATCTACATGCATCATGTCCAAAATATTATGGCAGAAACTTGGTTCCCCAGAACTCATACCATCTGCCATCACATTACGAGCTTATGACAGACGACCATCATCTCCTGAAGGGCTCTTCCAAAATGTCCCCGTGGAACTCGGAGGAAAGACTATCCTCATTGACATTGAATTTATCGATGCTCAACTCGATTACAATATATTGTTTGGACATAGCTACATGTATGCTATGAAGGCAGTGACATCATCCGTCTTTCGAACAATCCTGTTCCCCCACAACGGAAAGATTGTGACCATTGACCAAGTCTCGCATTACGAACCTAACCCATATGCCAATCTCGATAACATTCTTCCTCTCATTCACACCAACACAGATGCATATCCACTCATCGAGATGGGTCCTGATATTTTCAAAGATCCATCCTTGTTAGGGACGTACCATGGAGTACCATCACTCCTTCCCCCTAATCACGTATGTGTCGTATCCTCTAACGAAACTCACACGGAGGATGCTCATCCTCCTCAGGAGGCTTTATTCATTCCTCATGTCTCAATAATCACAACATCACTCCCATAGGAGCCTCCTACGAACTCGTCGACCCCCACAGTCCACGAATCCACACCCCCTCAGGGGCCTAGTCCCATTTGGGAGACAGTTCCCCGACCCCTTACTCAAATTCCCTTCTTTTACCCTCCACCTGGTATAGAAGCTTTCCAAGTAGCCACAATGCTCACACTACCCAACATGGTGTTAGCAATCCTAGTGTGGTATTTACATCCACCTGAGATGGTCCCTCACCCACAAGAAGGCCTCCCCATGATGATTCCTGTCCTCACCCCCACTCCCCCCATACTCCCTACCCCCCCTGCTACAGCTGGGGGTAGGCGAAAGAAGAAGGAGCCCACAGCTCCACTTCCTCCACACATCCCACCACCTTGCACACTATGTGAGAAAGAGGGTCACCAAACCAACAACTACCCATCACTACTGAAATTACAGAATTTGATTCCACTCAATCCAACCCCCACCACACCCATCACTACTGCTAGTCCTACTGCTACCACCCAACCTTCCAGTAGTAAAGGTTTAAGGACCAAATTTGCGTGTGCTATCTGTTCCGAGTATGGCCATTACACTCATCATTGCTCAACACTACCACGTTTCCTACCACGTTTCCGGCAGACATTAGTTGTTGTACGCCGGAACTTTCAGAACGACCCATGCCCTGCTACGTCCTCTACAACAAATATCACTGACATTCACTATGTCACCACTTCAGTCAATGAACGCATGAGGTTCCCTTGCTCTCTTTGTGATTCATTGGCTCATTTTACATACCAGTGTCCTATAATCCTCGAATATAGGCAACGTCAATTGGCCCTGCTGCACTGACCCGCAGAGGCAGTAATTGACCTTACTTGGCCACTGGCAGATATTCATGTCATTTCTCCTGAGCCTGAGGCACTCCCTACACCTCCATGGTTCTTAGACGACATATCTGAGGATTTACCCCGTAACCCACCCAACTCTCCTGCTCATTCCCCTACGGAGACTCTCCATCCCACCACCACAGGTACCCCTCAGTACCTCAATATATGGTTTATGTCGAGTGAACCCTCACCCTCTCCTAGCATTACCCCCTCTGTTTCTTCAGCGGGGGGCAACCACACTGTCACTAAGATCACTCCTCATGATCCATTATATTCTCGCCATTTCCAATGCAACGAAGAAATACTGGAAGAGCTACAACACCTGGACTCTCCCTGGGATGCACTACATCATCATGATATGTTCCTTCCGCAGGAAGATCTCATGCCTCCTAACCACAATCCCATTTACACGGTTGAAACCAAAGCTTTTATCCCCTCCGAGCCTATCGATTGGTTCAACCATCCCATTCCTGCACCTGACGCTTTTGAAGAAGGTAATTTGGCTAACATTTCCCCCACCATCAAAATCGACATTTCCATTAAAAATGGCATCGTCGAAGAAATCATCATTGGAGTTGCTTGCATTCCTCAGGAAATCGCCACATATAAAGCCCTCTTCCAGGAATATAGGGATATCTTCACCTGGTCATACACGGAGATGCCTAGCCTCGACCCATCTATTGTCGAAAATCGCATCGACACCTAGCCGGATATCACACCAATTCACCAGAAACAACGACCGCTACACCCATCTAAGGCCGTGGCTATCAAAGACGAAATTGACAAATTATGTACGGCCAGGTTTATTTACCCCATCGCTTATACTTCATGGGTTTCCAACCCTGTACCCGTCGACAAAAAATAGGGCACAATTCATGTCTACATAGACTTCTGCGATCTCAACAACGCATGTCCAAAAGACAAATTTCCAACGCCCTTTATCGATCAAATTATCGACGACTGCATCGGCCACGAGGATATATCCTTTATGGATGGATTCTCTGGCTATAACCAAATTCAAATCCACCCAGCCGATCAGTACAAAACCGCATTCATTACCCCGTGGGGCACTTTTGCATATCGTGTCATGCCTTTCGGCTTAAAAAACGCTGGCGCAACTTTTCAGCGGGCCATGACATACATCTTTCACGATATAGATGCCATCATCCTCGCCTACTTAGACGACCTCACCGCTCGATCCAAGAAACACACCCAGCACCTCGATGATTTACAAACCATCTTCCAATGGTGTCGTCAATACAACATCTGCTTGAACCCTCTCAAGTGTGTGTTCTGTGTCACCACATGGCGCCTCCTCGGTTTTATCATTTCCCAAAGCGGTATTACCATAGACCCCCTTAAAGTCAAAGCTATCACCAAAATTCCACCTCCCTGTAATTTACGGCAAATTCAGAGTCTTCAAGGCAAAGCTAACTTTCTTCGGCGCTTTGTCCCAGATTATGCCATCCGCACACATGGTTTCCTTCGCTTACTACGTCACAACATCCCTTTTCACTGGGACGACTATGCCCAATAGTCATTTGATGATCTTAAAGCAGCGCTTTCAAATGCACCTTTAATCAGTGCACCTGACTATAATCGCAACTACATTCTCTATGTATCAGCATCAGCTGTATCAGTAGCCGACATCCTCGTCTAGCTCGGAGATGAAAATCGTGAACATGTCATTTACTACGTTAGTAAGAACCTCTCAGGGCCACCCTTGAAGTACAAGCACGAAGAGAAACTAGCTCTTGCAGTTGTCCTCGCAGTCCAGAAACTGAACCATTACATTCTTCTTCGCACCACAAAGGTCGTCGCAGATTCCAACCCTATGCAATACTTGCTCAGCTGTCACCAAGTTAACGGAAAATTCGCTCGATGGATCGTTATCCTTCAGTAGTACAACCTTGATTTATCAACACCTAAGAGTAAGAAGGCCCTTGTTCTCGCCGAACTTCTCATGGCCCTTCCCTCCGACACCACCAGTGCCCCCGTCAACACTGACTTTCCTGACAAACATCTCTTTTACATCGCTTCAGATGATCCTTGGTATGGCAACCTTCTCATCTACCTACGAACTCAAAAGTTCGGTAACCACCTATCATGAGATGATCGTCGGCGTATTCACCATCAGGCCCCCCACTATCTCCTTATCGGAGACATCCTATATCGGTGGGGCATCGACACCATTCTTCATCATTGCCTGACTATTGACGAGGCCAACAGAGTCATAAATGACTGCCACAGTGGTGCATGCGGGGGCCATCTTTTGGGTATATCCACAGCTCAGAAGATTATCCAAGCTGGTTATTTTTGGCCTACCCTATTTCATGATTGCATTCAAGCCGTGAAACGATGTGAGTGATGTCAGCTCTATGCCAACAAAGCCCAAGCCCCCCCCACCCTTCTTCATCCTGTCATTACTGCGGGCCCCTTTTGTAAATGGGGCATCGACTTTATGACTTGTAATCCCCCCTCCAACAATGGTCACAAATACATTGTTGTCGTCGTCGATTACTTCACCAAATGGGCCAAAGCTATGCCCACCTTCAACAACACTGCTGACACGGCAGCACGCTTTTTCTTTAATCACGTCATATCCCATTTTGGAGTCCCACTCCAACTTGTTTCCAATCATGGGAAACACTTCGAGAATGATATCTTCATCGAACTCTCATCGCGGTTAGGCTTCTCTCACGAGTTTGCCTCACCATATTACCCTCAGTCAAACAGACAGGTCGAGGCAGTGAACAATTTCCTCAAAACCATGTTACAGCGCATGGTTAATAAACGTAAGACCAATTGGCATCATATGTTATTTTCCGTGCTATGGGCTTATCGAACAATAGTAAAGACCGCTACAGGTTTCATGCCATTTCATTTAGTCCATGGGGTCGAGGCAACTCTTCCCATCGAGTGCGAAATTCCCACCCTACGCACCGCAATTGAGCTTTTACCTGACACTTCTCCAATGGAGCAGTGCTTGCTGAACTTGGAGTCTCTGGATGAAGATCGTTGATATTCATTACAGAACAACGAGGCAGCTAAAAAATGATCCAAAGCTACCTTTGATCGCCATGTCAACCTTCGGTCATTTCACGAAGGCAACCTCATCTTGGCCTATGATATTGCCCATGACACCTTTTGCCATGGCAAATTTGAATCACTTTGGCATGGCCCTTACATCATCCAACATTGACTCACCAAAGGCACATACATCCTGGCCTCCCCCGAAGGCCTCTCACTCAAGGAACCCTTCAATGGGTTATACCTCAAGAAATTTTATGCTTAAATGTAGTCATGCTACTTTAGGTTATTTTCTTGTTTAGCATTTTTTAATCTTTTTTCTCCTTCCCTCTCATCTAAACTATCCTTTGTGTTGTTGATAGATTCTTCCTCCACCAGCTTCCCGCATCGGTTACACCGATGGCGCCAGCCGTTGGACACAAAATCTCGCTTCTGCTGCTTAGGCTCTCTACACCCCCTCACATGAAATGCTACATTCAAGCGGCATCTATTTGGGGCCAACAACCAAAAACCAAGCTGAATACAATGTGGTCATTGGCCTCCTAGCCGACGCCCAGCGTCATCATATTCGTCACCTTAGCATCTTCCTCGACTCACAACTAGTCGTTCTTCAGCTCAACAATGTATACCGTGTACGCGATCTGTGTCTCTTTCGCAAATACGTGTAGGTTAGACTGTTATCTCGAGATTTTGATTCCATTACATTTACACATATTCCAAGACAATTGAATCAAACAACAGATGAAATAGCTAACATGGTGTTAGATTGGCATATATCACATCAAGCTACACATACATAGAACATCTCATACATCCTGTCACAACATATAGATAGAATAGACATCATCATCAACAAAAAACATATGTAAACAACATCAGGATCTCAAAAAATATGTATACTCATATATATATATATGGGCCCATCAAGCCATCCGCATGTTTACATACAAAAATACATACGCCCACAGGCCAGTGCCACACCTTGGTACAAAAATCAGCTCACCAACCTATATACAATCACAAAGGTACATATCATACATCAGGGTGCCTCTATCGCACCCCCACCTACTCCTCCCTCAGGAGGAGGTGGTGGCCCACCACCACCTACCCCAGGTGGTGGTTGTGGAACACCCGCAGGACCCTCCTGCCTCAGCGGCAGGCGTCCACTAGTCATCGCGGCGAGCACAGTTGCTCGTCACACTATACCCCGCCATGGTGGAGGTACTCCTATGCACTACTCCAAGAGCCCCTCATCCTGGATATAGATCCACATTCCCTCAGGTACGCCCTGCAACACCGTCTCCAGATGACGGCGTATACCATCAAAATCTACTCCAGCTTCCGCCGGAGGAGCGTGTGATGGCCTCGCACCAGGGTCATCAAATCGGCGCCTCCTTGCTACCCTCTCGGGCTCTGCTGGACGCCCCGCGGCCTCATATCGCTGACGTCTCTCTCCACATGGAAGTCTCTTTGGCTCTCGTTGAGCCAACACTCTCTGCAACTCCACCTCACACCCACGCGGTGCCACATCTGCACATGCAACAAACAACAACAGCAGATCATATCAACATCTATATCACATACATATGAACTGATATATCAAAAAAAAAAAAATAACATAAATCACAAAATACATGATACTCAACATACCTCGATGGTCAAAAACCTCCCCAGGAGGCAACACCATGTCCGAGTCCCCCCGGAATTCAACCCCAGCATAGGGGTATCGAAGTATCACTTGCAGAATTTGTCGCCAGATCTGTGTCGCCTGCACTGTAAAATAATGGCCACCTTCGCCACCACCATGGTGAACCAAAAATGAAGACCACTACCTCAATCGTGGCTCTCGTGCCCCAGGTGCCTCTAGTAAAACCCTCAAGTGCAGCATCGACACCCTCTCCAAAAACCAAGCTACTGGGATCGAGCCGAACGCAAACTCTCCTGTACCTGTGGATCGGCATCGATCCAACTGCGCGATCATCCGTGCATGTAGCATCAACCCCCATGCAAACCGCTCATGGCCCACCACCACCCTCTCCAGCACCAGCAGTTGGCCACCACTAATCCGTTGGGTCGCAAGTGACCCATACATGTGCACAATCATCGCCGCTATGCAACGATGCGCCAGGGAATCTATACCACTAACACTCACCACAGTCCTAGACATGTAGTTCTCACCTGAGAAATACCACTCAGTGATCGTAGTAAGGTGTGTATCCCTCAGCATCATAGGCTTTGCCAGCAGTGGCGTCCCCCGGAAGGAAATCCCAGTGAAAAAATAGACATCCTCCACCACAGTGAAGGGGATCTGCTCTCCTCGCACGAGGAAGCAGTGCAGCTCCGGAATCCACATCTGGAGCAGGAATTGTAGCAAGTACTCATGTGCCTGTATCAATGGGCACTCAAAGAACTTTAGCAACCCACAGGTTGCTAAAGTCGCTCACACCTCAGGCCCGGCATTGGCCACAACATCTCGCAACTGTGACCAGTCTCACTCATGCCACCGAACAGCCATACTCACTACTAACCACCTGCACACAACACAGAGTCCTATATCAGAGTATGCAACCAACAAATGCATCAAAAAGGCTCATTTTTCACCCTTCAACCTTGTACCAAAGACGCATTTTTTTTTACCCACAAGCGCGCACGTATGCGCGTATGTTCACTATACAGGTGCGCACATACGCATGCTTGTTCACTATACATGTGCACACATATGCACACCTGTTCACTGCACAGGCATGCTCGTGAGCGTGCCTATCCATCATACAGTCGCGCTCACAAGCATGCCTATCCAGCGCATAAGCACGCATTAGTGCGTGCCTATCCACCTCACAGGTGCTCCCCCAGGGCGCGCCTTAAATTCCCTCTCTCGCGCATCCATGTGCGTATATTCGGTGAAAAGGCGCGCACCTATGCGCACCTTCCACCGGATCGCCCGTGCATGTGGGCCCACATCCTATCAAAAAACCCCTAATTACCCCTGTACGACCCCCCATACCTACCTTGCCCAAAAATTGGAAACCTATTTCTATGCAGGACGATCAGACCACTAACCTGAAACTCACAGAACATCGATCGACCGCCTCGTCCTCCCTGAATCACCAAATCTCCTCTGAAATCTGCTCGTCTAGTCACTATTTCCGTAGGTACAAATGAGGTGGAAATGTGGGCCCTATAGCTATATATATCCCTTTTTCCAATTTTCCACTCACCATTCTGGGAGCCCAAAGCGTCCATTTTTCAAATCGTCTTCAGCCACGGGATCAACATCCCGCCACCTACATCATCATTGTCCCTAGATCACTTTTCATCCTGAGCCCCCGGGGCGCCTTTTTTCATATCATGGTCAGGTACACACGCGCATTGTTACATTTATCTAATACATGCTCATATCTTAGATTCTCTTCAGATATTGTTCACTTTGGGTATGTGGTTATTCTATGTGCAGGTACTTGATCATCATCCCTCAACATCATTCCTTCAAGTATATACTCAGCACTGGCATGTAGTCTCTCC
>JZKD02S1670367.1:16525-35221 GCA_000966675.3 Picea glauca
TTCTAATTGGTTGATAGAATTGAAGTGTTATTGCTCCCTTCACGTCTTTCAATATGTAGAATTAATTACATAATCAATAAATTTCACCAATCACCACATCTAAATATAAAAAGTTTTACTATGTATTTATTATTATGCATTATTATATTTTTATTATATTTATTATCTAATATATTATTTATTATTATATTTATATTATATTTATTATCTAATATATTATTTATTATTATATTTATATTATATTTATTATGTAATATATTATTTAGATTATATTTATTATGTAATATAATAAATATTATATAAACATATATATTATTAAATTTGAAAGTTTTATTTTCAAAAAGAAAAATTGAATATTTTTAAAATGTAATTTGTATTTGGCTAGCTTAACTTAATTGGAAGGAAATTTAGGTTAATCTCAAAACTATACAACATCCACATTAAAGTAAAAATGTGTGGTCAGAGATCCTGGCCAATACAACATATGACAAATCTATAAACTAAGTGTCATGGAGCAACACGTCTTCCTCCATTCCTTATGAGTCTAGGTCGAATTCTTTGAATTCCAATCTTTTTGACGGTATAGTTATCAATGTTAATTTTTTTCATTTAAAATCTTTACAAATTGATTTATTTTACGACTATGAAACTAACCCCTAGTTAACATATTGTTCATGTTTCACAGTAATCATCATCAATAATTATAGGGTGTCAGTTATCATCTCCATTTTCAAATCTACTTAGCAGAAACTAAACTGCCATACAACCCTTATTCAATGTAGTATCATTCTCTCATAAATTTATATTTATTAAAAAAATCATTAAAAAAAATATAATTATAAATTAATTTGATGGACTAATTTAACTCATTAAATGTTTTGAAATCTTTATATAAGAGGTTAGACATCTTTCTTTAAATTTGATGTTTCTATTACATGTATCATTATTCAATGTCTTAATAAATTTATATTTATTAAAAGGATCATTACAAAAGATATAATCAAAATGCACAAAATTATATTTTTTAATTTTCTTTCATTTACATTAATAAAAAAAATTATTTATTTCAAATAAAAAATTTCAAATAATAAAAAAATTGTTGAATATATATAATAAACTCAAAAAAAATCGTTGAATATATATAATAAACTCAAGATAAATTAAAGAAAATTATTCAATGTTTTAATCATCAATTATGTAACAATGATTTAATTATTCATAATTAAAAATTATTGAAAAATATAAAATGAATATAGTGAGAGTGATATATTAAATTTGTTTATTATATTAATTTATTTCAAACAAATATTTCAAGATAACAACTTCTTAAATATTTGTGAATTTAACAAGATTTGATGAAAGTAAACTAAGTAAACTCAAGATATGTTGAATAGGAATAATTTTAATTATATAATAATAATTATTAAATTCATTATATTGAATTTATAATATGATTAATATAAATTCATTTAAATTTTAGAATTATTAAACATTTAAAGTAATTTAAAAAAATATAATTTATTAATATTTAAAAGATTAGAAGTTACAATTAATTTATATCGATTTATTTTATTAGAAGTTATATAATCAATTCTCATGTGCTATGGGGAAATGTCATAGGCCAATCATTCTACTCTTCATTAACTATTGGTTTAAGTTAGAGATTTGGAGCAGTCTTTCTTCTAGAGAATTGAGAGACTTGGAACTGAATGCCTCTTATTGAGAAGTTTGATATTGTCCCAGCCTATTAAGTATATATCCATTAACCAGGGTTTTACTGCATCACAAGATGGGATCTCAGAGGTTGGACAAAGGAATCCTGAAGTTGCTCCAATAAAGCAAGTAAACACAAAAACACATCAATACATTGCACAAAGCATAGCAACACAAAATGTGCATGGTTCACCCCCACCCTGGGGCTACGTCCACCAACTCTTCTCTTCTTTATTAGCTTCTTCAATCAGTTACATGCACAAAGCCACAAAAACCCTACTCCGCAGAGGATAGGAGATCTGCACACCTTGCTAGATCCTCCTTCCCCGGGATAGGTTACAACACTAAGCCTCTTCTCAATCTCTTACACTAGCTTGCACTGAGCTCTGCAAGCCTCATACAGTATGCGCAAAAGCAATCTCCACTCAGCACTTAGCACTTTCGATCACATAGATCGAACTCTAGCACTTAGCACACTGGCCTCTTCTTACATCGCGTAGCTACTTATTTATACATTACAAAATAGGCCTAAGCATGGGTAAACCCATGGGACGACATCCCCATACCCATTACATAATATCGAATCCCAAAAAGGGCCCTAAAAGGAGTCAAGATCCCACGATCTCCGCTTTGTCTTGTGCTTCGCCTTCAACAGCCTATCAAAGTCCCAAAATTAGGTCAAACATGACCAAGAATCCTCAAAACTTGGTCAAGGGCCAACAGGCCCCCAACACTCACTTGTGACTCATCCCGAGTCACTCTGATCTAATTAGTTCTACTTCAAAAGCCTCGATCTTAGCTCAAGTTGCTTCAACTTGTTGTTGTGCCACGACCTCATGTTCAGTGAACTCTTGGATGACTGCTTCATTGAAAGGTCCCTCTAGGTGTTGTTCGGCTATAGTGACGACTTGCTCCATTTCTGCTCGCTCTAGTTCTGCTTCTCGACCTTCGATCTCTGTGAACAATTGGAAAGCCTCATCCTGTACAGGTTGGAGCCTCTGAGTTACTTCCATAACTTTGCTCTGAATGGTGTGGACCTACTGTTGGGTAGTGAGTTTCTCTTGGGATCGCTTCATTCTTTCCACAACTGACAGGGGCTTCAACTGCGCCTGTATTGTCTCTGCTTGATACTTCGCTTCCTGGAGTTGTGACTCCAGTGCCTTCAATTCTAGATTCTCAATGAGTCGCTCATACATTTGGACATTGCAATCACTTAGTTGCTTGCATTCCATGGCAAGGACTTTTATTCTTTCAACTGTGCTCCCGACAGTTGCTTCTCTTTGATCCCTTACATCCTGCGGGGTGTCAAGCACGGTGCGGAGCTCTAAGTCTTCTATTTGTTGTTGTAGCTACTGGATAGCTTCTGCGAGCTGCTCTACTTGATGCATGACTCGATCTTCTGCCTATGGGTCTAATCCTATCATAGAGTGGAGTGCTATGTTGACTGCTTCTTTCACTTCGAGTTGCTCTGCGAGCAACTGTTCTTTTTCTTGTTGCATATGTGCTTTCTCTTCTTCAAACTTTGCCTAGAGAGAAACCTTCTCATGTTCTGCAACTCTGCGTTGTTCTATGATTATGCCTTGCACTTGCTTCAAGGCCTGGGTGGCTTGTTCTGTTTCTTCTTGTGCGCAACGAAGGCGAGATTCGACCGCATCAGCTAGTCGACGGAGTTGGGATGGCTCATCTCCCAACTATGGTTCTCCTTATGGTAGGGGCAAAGTGGACACTGCGCGGATAGACTGAAGGGCCTATTGTACCCCTCGGAGTTCGACCTCAATTCTGTCATATATTTCCTCCTGCTTAGCTTCTTTTTTCTCCACGATTTCCAACGAATCATCGTTTAGGGATGCTATGATGAAGTCAAAATCATTGGTAGTGAGAATAGTCTTCATCTTAGTTACTGTGGCTTTGGATTTCTTCCAGGAAGAGGGTTTCTAGGGAGAAACCTTCCTCTTCTTCGCAGGATCAGCCTCATCTCTAGGCGGTTTTACTTCATCTTGCTTATGTTCAGTTTATTTTCCATTTATCTCTTCGACTTCGTCATCACCCCCTCGGTCAAGTGATACTGAAGCAGTTTTTCCTAAGGCGCAGCTTAAGTCTTGGACCTCTTCAATCTTCTTCCTTCTGCTAGTTCCGGGTGTGTTATGTTCTTTGTGGGTGGCCTTCAGGCTATCCAGTTTAGGGTCAGACATCTCTGTAGGGTCAGCGAGGATAAGGAGGTCTATGGACCAATCCTTAGTGATCTCCTCAAGGTCATCTTCCGTGAGTTTGTAGTACGACTAAAGCTACTCCTTATGTTCATCGACTCGCATTGTAATGTAGATGAAGTGTCGATCTGCGCAGAACTTCATCAGGGGTCAGAACCTCTGTAGGGTGTTTGGAGTTATGCGAGGTTCAACTTCGATGGCTCTCTTCAACTGAAGGTAATATGTGTTAAAAACAACATTCGAATGCCATTGTTTGTTCATATCACTCGAGTACCAGAGTGTGGTGAACTTTGCAGTAAGTGGCTTGAATGATTCAATATCTGGGAAGGTCGCACATTCGAGCATCTCCCAGGCAACAAAGGTGATGAGGATCAGGAGCCAGCTAAAGTGAAACTCGTAGCCCTGATCCTGTGCTTCAAGGCAATCTAGTTCAAGCTGATTAACTAGGTACTTCACCCAGTTCATCTGTAAGGCTTCTACACACTTCCCGACGAGGTCAATGACCAAGCCTATAACCTGTGTAGGTATTGTCTTCCTTACTAACTTTATGGCTATTAACTGGCAGGCTAGGTGCACTGTGCCATTCTGGATAGAGGCTACCTTGTAGCCTCGCGTCCCCTTTTCAACATCGTCGTATGTATCCTTGATCTTCTGTGCTAGTGCGCGATCTGTGGCTTTTCCTAGACAGAACTCTTGTGGGTCAGGTCCTTGCATACTCAATCATGTGATCCTATGGATCAATGTCGGATCGAATGTGATACGGCGGTCTATCCATAAGTATCTGCCATGGTAACCTAAAAGGAGTAGCTTGACACAGGTGTTGACTTCCTGGTGCCTTCCAAAGTGTGGGATTTTCATTATGTTTAACATGGTGGAATGCGCGAGGTTCATCATCCACGGCTGGTCAGGTATTTATACGGGGCGAGCATACTATAGTTCTTGAAATATCCGAGGTTGAAGTCGACAGAATAAGTAGACAACAATGTAATAGATCTTTCCAACGGACAAGAGACCTTCATTAATTCAGTTATGTCCATTACGACGCGGTCCCAATGGCCTGGTGGCAAAATTTGTGGCCATAAATGCCTTTCTACCTGTCGGTCTAACATTTATACTATTCCCAATGGCTATATTTCTTCGCCATGGTGAAGTGCCATGTGACGTTGTTCTGATATCCCGATGAAGTTCCTATTTTTCAAATTTTCCCTTTGTGAAGTTCCCTCTAGAACCTTCTATAACTTTTCAATCTTTGCTCTCCTCTTGTTGATATTTCGAGCCTTCTTTCTGGTGAGATTCATCTCGTTATTCCTCTTTCCATTCTGACTCTTGTCTTCTTTTGGCATAGTAACTTCGCGTTGTTGAGAGTCTTTCCTAAGTTCCTAAGGGCAAGACTTATTCTCTAGATGGGGTAGATGCTCTACTCTCCTGTACCTCATGTGTCCTTCCAACTTCGACATCCAAGTCTCCGGTCCTAAGTAGCTTCAATCTCTTCTCCTGTTATTTAATTAACTGCACGATACTCCTAGTCATGAAATCTTTCAACTCTTGCTTCTTCTGCTCTAAGACATCTTCTTCCTTCCTTCTAGCATGATCTATTTCAATCCAAGGTTTTCCTAGTAACATAGAAAATGGAGTGTTGTTCTCAATAAATTTAACAACTTCAAAATCTTCCTCTATCAAAGTTCCATTGGCATTCATAGATATATGGGTAAGTCTTCCACATAGGGTTATCAATTTTCCTTTGAATAATCCTATTCCTCCCAATGAAGGAATCATGGCAGGCTCCCCTAAAAGTTCCCAAGTTCTTTCTGTCATGATATTCACCTGTGTTTCCTTATCCAGAACATAGTCAATGTTGAAGTCTCCTATTCTTGCTTCAATGCACTCTTTTTCTTTGAAGATCTCTGATAAGATGATATGTCGGTGGTCATTTAGGGTTTTTTTCATCTATAGAAATGCTTTCTCTGATTCTTTCAGGGGTTCTGTCATAATCTCAGTTTATGGATCTGCCTTAGGGTTTTCTTGGTTCATATTCATTCTTTCAACCTTAGCAATCATTCTAGGGCAATCCAAAACTTCATGGTCCATAGCTCTACAACAAAGACAACTAGATCTTCTACCAGGGAATTCCTTAGCCAGATGTCTCGATCTTCTGCAACTGTAACAAAGGGTTAATCCTCTCTTTCTTTTAACTGATCCCCAGCCTTTCCTGTACTGTGCGCTAGGATCCTAGTAGCTAACCTACAAAAAAATCTTTCTAGGATCTTGCATCCATTTGTTAGTCCAAACATTCTCTGTATGCATAGGTATAACATATCTTTCATTATTCTTATCAGAGCTACTCATATCAAATCTTTGTTCATCCATCAGTGCCCTAGTTTTCAAGCTAGGACAAAATCTATCAACCATACCTAGATCCATACTTTAGAAACAAAAATTTCCACTTATCTTACTTCTACAAAGAACAAAGCTTCCAGATCTAAAACTTTTCACTATTCTTACCTCTATCAGAGCACAAAGCATTCAGATCTTACCTCTTTTCTTCAGATCCGACCCTTCCTCTTGGCACAGAGCTTCATAGATCAAGTAGTACTCTGTATTAGGAAAACAGGTCTATGCACGAAGATTTTCTCTTTTTTAGTTCAAATCTTCGCACAAAGCTCCTTTTTCCTCAATTCCCAGCAATCACAGTTTCAGGTCGGATATTTGCACAAATCTTCTTCTTCCTTAGTTCCCAACAATCACAGTTTCAGGTCTCGACAAAGAAACCATTTGTTGGCACAGGGGAAAACCCAGGGTTCAACGCTGCAACAATGCAACAACAAAACCTGAACTACCAACCCTTTCAGCAACACCTGCGAAACAGATGAAGTCTCACCCGAGGTAGAGGTAGGGGTGGTTGCGGGAGTCCAGTGTCTGCAACCTTAGCTGGGACACAAATCTGTGATTCTAACACTTAACAGAGCACTCAGCAGCTAACAATCATCAATATCCAATTCTTAGTTACAATGCAATTAAACCCTAATTACATAGTATCACAGTATTCATTTAGATATAAGGTATTTAAGCACTAAGAATATGTACATAAGTCAGATCTAACATCCATACATATCATTAAGCACAAAGCATCAACATATCTATCTATCATTCATCTATATTGAAGCACTAAGCAAGTAAACACATAAACACATCAATACATCACACAAAGTAGAGCAACACAACATGTATGTGGTTCACCCCCACCCTAGGGCTACGTCCACCAACTCTTCTCTTCTTTATTAGCTTCTTCAATCAGTTACATGCACAAAGCTATAAAAACCCTACTCCGCAGAGGATAGGAGATCTACGCACCTCGCTAGATCCTCCTTCCCCGAGCTAGGTTACAACACTAAGCCTCTTCTCAATCTCTTACGCTCGCTTGCATTGAGCTTTGCAATCCTCATACAGTATGCACAAAAGAAATCTCCACTCAACACTTAGCACTTTCGATCACATAGATCGAACTCTAGCACTTAACACACTGGCCTCTTCTTACATCGCCTAGCTACTTATTTATAGATTACAAAATAGGCCTAAGCATGGGTAAACCATGGGTCGACATCCCCATACCCATTACATAATCCGGAATCCCAAAAAGGGCCCTAAAAGGGGTCGATATCTCGCGATCTCCACTTCATCTTGCGCTCTGCCTTCGATAGCCTGTCAAAGTCCCAAAATTAGGTCAAACATGGCCAAGAATCCTCAAAACTTGGTCAAGGGCCAACAATAGTTATCCTAGAAGAAGACCTTCAAGGATTTTTTGACTCCCCTTCTGAATATTCATTTATGCTTCCTATGTTCTCCAATCGATTGGATTTTCTTCCTATTATAAAGCAAGGAGAGGGATTTGGAGTCTTGTTTAGAACTTTGGAAAAATATTTATAAGGTGTAGGTTGAACCTGCAAATCTAGTTTCACCACTTATTCATGTTCCAGATTTGTGTCCCTTTCTTCTTCCTTTGATTCCTCTACTTCCTCTTTTTCTTCCTCTACCTCTTCTGAGTATTCCTTATTTTCCTCTTTATCAGCCTCCTCTCCTTCTTGTGCATTGAGAGCTGAGTCTTCAAGATCATTAGGGGATGGGTCTGGATCATTCTCAGGTTGACCTAGCCCTCCATGTTCCTCTTCAATCTATTTTTTTGTATCTTCTAAATTTACGGTTTCCTCAAGGTTCCAAAGAAATTCATAATTGTTGCTTGATGAAGGTGGACCCTCTTGTGATGGCTTTGGTTGAGATGGCCCTTTTCATTGAAAATTTCTTCGCCTACTTGGAACTGTATCAGATTCCTTCCTTGACAACAACTTTGAAGAAGGCCACTCTTCTTGGTTTTTTGGACAACTTTCGGAAAAAATTCCATGAGCATGAAAAACCATGCACTTGAAAGGGATCTGCTCATAATCTATCACTTGATGATTACTCCCCCCATTTAGGTTATTTTTCAAATATTCTAGGAACCCTTCTCCAAATCCACCTCCACGCATATTCTTTCACAAGAATATAGATTCCCTTTGGGTTATTCTCTATCGAAATATTTTCCAAGCTTGTTTCCAATCTTTTTTAGGGAACCATTGCCCCATAAAATCAATGGAATATGAGGTAACCTTACCCACACAAGGGTTTTTGTAATCTCAAGTTAAATGTTAAATTTGAGGGTCCGTGGGGAGAGATACATTCCCTTGGAACTCATGAAGTATGGTCCAAACCTGAAAATCACATCTCTCTCTTCTTTGTTTAAAAAAATAAGGACACAATAACCATGACCAGAAGAAAACAAGGTTACATGTCATTTCATCTTAGAGGACCAATGCTTTTCCACCCATGCTTCCACCCAAACTTGTAAATTTTCTATCCAAAGCTTACTCAAACAGGATGAGAGCTTTCTTTCTTGGCTCCAAAGATGGAAGATACAAGTGAGGGATATCTTATGATCTTTTGACAAAAAGATGAGGTTCAGGTTGACTTCATTTTTGTGGAATCAAGGACCAAACCAGGGTACTAAATGCATTTGTGCCTCCCATAGTTAAGTTCTCGGCTCTTAGAGAAGACAACGAGTGAATTTCTTAGTAGATTGGCACACCCACAAGGTTCCAAATTTCCATCTCACAAATTTCTCTAGCTAAAAAATGCAATTCCTCTTTGAAGCAAGCCAATAGATTATGCCCATAGACTCGACCTGCACTGGCTCTTTGTAGCGACTATAATAGAAATGGGTTCAAGTGGTAGTGGCTAGGGTAAACCCTAGCCGATGAATGAGGCTCAAAATTGTTCCTTGTTCAATTCTTACAACCTATACCACAAGAATTCTTTTTTTTTACAATAATTGGAAGATTTTATATTTATCAAAAAAGGGTGTGGCCAAAGCTCGCTATGTCTTACAAAAATCCCATAGGCAAGGAAAAAATATGGTACTCCAACAAGATACTAGTCCTATATGTCCCTAAATATGTCATGTCTCCTAATGGAGAATATACATTACAAAATCTTACTGTATATACTCGAAAAAAGATACCAAGTATGCAAACAACTAAGAAGAGCATCGAGTACCATCTTTTGGGTGATTAAGAGGGTCCATGTCTTCCTTTCATGTTTCTCTAGCTTGAAGGTTCATATAAGGAATAGGGTTGTCCACTAATGGGGAAGAACCATTTTTAGTCAAATATGTCTCCAAGGCTAGAGGTGATGATGTAGATTGAGCTTGCAAGTCGGCCAATTGGGATAAAAGTGTGTCCATTTCATCATGTTGTTGATGCATTGTGGTTCTTTGCTGGATCAAAAATTTTAGTATAAACGTCACCTAGGAGGACATACCTTGAATTGTAATTTGTAGTTGTTGTAGAGAACTCCATGAATATTCCAAATTGTACGACTGTCCCTGAGAGGGCTCCAATTCCCCACCATTTTAATTTTCTATTATGACTTCTAACAACTAATTCCAATTGAGCATGCCCCAAAGAGAATGAGAAGCACTAGAAAAGAAACCCAGTCCTGAGGCCATGTCTTGATAAAAAAATCCTTTGACTAAGCCACCAAATCCATCGTCTATGCTTCCAATTCAGCTTCACCTCCACTACTTATTGCTTAGGGTAGATCTGTCAGAGTTGTGTTCCCATCGTGCCTGATATTTTGATATTCTCAATACATCCAAAGTCCAAACCCACGTTGAATTAACGACGCCGAGGAAATTGATAATTTCCTTCACGCTTGAAGATTAGGAGGAGGCTCTGCTGATGAGGCCCCCAATTTCTCATTCATAACCCCCAAATCCAGACATCCTCCCTTGTTTTTTGCACTGAAATATTTCACCATGATGGTATCCCCTCCAGACCCATGAATTCCTTGTTCTTGTTGTAGTCAATGAACCAATATCCCTTATCCACGATGAAATGTCTACGCTGGAGCGTTTTGGTATTTCTCTCACACCTGAATTAGAAACCACGAGCTAACATGATGGAAAATAAGGGGGTGTACTGGGATGGTTGGTCCTTCATTAATTGCAAATGTCTCATCCTTGGCCATCCACATGATCTCCATTATCTACATCCAGACAATCATGCTACTAGCCACCTGAAATGTCCCACATCGACCACAAAATGAGCATGTGAAGGGTATATAGTACCAGTCCTTCCTTGTGTAAGCATATGGAGGAAATTGTTAAGCTAGCGGAATAACATACAACCCCACGCTCGAGTGTGCCACCCATTTGTTGTGCATGAATTCTGATGTGATAAACATCAATTAAGGAATTATGGTGTGAGAGGATCTCCCATTGACGCAAAAATTCCATTTTTCCCCTAAAGTGGATAGATTGGTTTGATTGTCAGCAAGACCATTATTTTCTTACAGGTATAAAAAAAAAATTGATAAAGTAAACTTAAAGATAAATTAAACTCAAGATAATAAAGATACATATAATGAAAAAGATATAATAAAGATAAACATAATGACATTAAAAATTCTTATTATATTAAGTTATTTCAAATAAAAATTTGAAGATAATAAGAAACATATTAAATATTTGTAAATTTAATAACCTTAAAAAAAATTATTATATTAATTTATTTAAAACAAAAATTTCAAATAAGGAACTTGTTAAATATTTGTGAATAAACATAATGACAATAAAAATTCTTATTATATTAATTTATTTAATTTATCTCAAATAAAAATTTGAAGATAATAAGAAACATATTAAATTTGTAAATTTAATAACATTAAAAAAAATTATTATATTAATTTATTTAAAACAAAAATTTCAAGATAATAAGGAACTTGTTAAATATTTGTGAATTTAAAAGGATTTCATGAAATAAAATTCAAGATAAGTTGAAACAATATAAATATTAAATTCATTATATGATTAATATAGATTTATTTAAATTTTTAAACCTTTAAAGTAATTTAAAAAAAAACACAAATTTATTAAAATTTACAATCAATTTGTATTGATTTATTTTATTATATAAAGTTATGATGAATTTATCATGATTTATTTTATTGTAAATTTTATTATTATTATTATTATTATTATTATTAAACTTGTAGTATGAATTTTATGTTTTCTTGTCATGTATGAAATTAAGTTAGATTGAATTGGAATTTGAATGGATAGTCTGGATGGTGACCCACTTGGGAAGGAATAGAGGGTTCCAAAAAAAAAGAGATTAAACTGAAATTGGCATCGAACCTAGAGTATGTCTATAAACTACTTTTAATTGGGTGGCTACAATTGGCTTGCTAAGATCCTGCAAAATTCACAAAACATTAACCATACCATTTGATAGGAGTGATTGCCTACCCCAAAATCTTAACAATTGTATCTTACTCAAGAATATTAATAACCTTAAAATAAGTTTTCCAAAAAAATTAATAACCTCTTAAATTGTAGTTTTAAATACAACATATATTAAGTAAAATAAAATACAAATAATTTTCTTCTAATAATAAATCATTGAAATCATTTCCAATAACTAAAAAAATAATTGATTATATCATAGAACCCCAATTGCTTTCATATAATTATGATGTTGAGCACGACCCAATTGTTTTTATATAATTGAGATGCCACGACTCCACATTGCTTTCATATAATTAAGATGCCATATTTGGAGCATGTAACCTCAACGTGTGTTTGAAAATATGACAAAATTGACTTTAGTGTTAATCTTTTAGATGGAGATGGGTGGGAAATTTTTGAGATGGAAATGGATACCGGATTCCAAGGAGTTGAATTGGTCTAATTTCCCTGTGATTTAGGTGACCCCCGACTTCATTTTAAAAACAATTAAATTGGTATTGGGATTTTATTGAAATTTGAAGTTTATGGTTTACTTTTTCCAAGTCTTAGGTGAGCGTACATTTCTACGCAAACAACTCCAATTATGTTGGCCCACCTATACCAATAAAATCATTCACAAAATATTCACCTTTGACTTATCTATTTTCAAGTTTTATCGAGACAGCTTTACACTCAAACTTTAGAGATCGTCCCCTGATCCTCCTACACTACCAAGGCCAATTCGTTCTTGCACCAAACCCTTTGCACACAATTAGCTTGATTTTCATTGCAATGACCTTTAAGCATTAATCCAAGCCCTAATAAGCACCAATTCAACAAAGCAACTTGGCAAGCCACCTTGGTCTAGGTCAACAATACATTGTGTTATCATATAAGTTGTAGGTTGGAAAAAAGCCCGACCCAACCACTAATTGGCAACAACTTAGAGATCACCTACCCATCGTCACCTTAGGAAGGTGTTCCCGTCACTTTAGAGGTGAGGTAGTCATCTCAAGGGGAAATCTCGATGACCCTTTGGGGGGATTGAGATGGAAAATGATAAGTATGGATGGATGTCCCTAAAGGTCAATTATAAATGGTAGAAGGAACTTGGAAAAGAGTCTTGGGAAATGTTAAGTGTTTCCAAATGAGTTGAGTGACTTGCCAAGAGTAAGGTACCTGCCCGAAACACAATGAAAACCAAGGATACTTGTAATATGTTAGTTGGAAAAGCAAGTTAAGCTTGTTGTCCCTAATTACAGCAGTAAACTAATTAGTATATCAACAATAAATGTTAATCAAAGAGTGTTTTAAGAGCTTGGATAAAACAACATACAAGTACAAGAGTTAGACTAGATAAAGATTATGACTTAGAATGCACTTTGACACTTGATTAGCAACTGTTAGGTGACTAATTCTACAGAAAACTAACATCCCTAATGGTTGTAGCAAACTAGGTTAGATATGAGAAAATTTACCCACTAAAAGTTACTCCTAGTTATCCCAAAAGATGTGCCTAGGTTAGTAGAGAGTTAGGGCAAAGTTAGGGATCAATCCTAGGGTAAGTTTAGGAGTTATTAGGGGTTAGAGGGTTAGAGAGAAAAGATCCAAAGATAGCGAAAATTCCAGTCCAATACTTCTCATAATGGGAGAGTTATCATTTAAAATGAGATCTTATGATCTCTATTTATACAAAATGTCACTAACATAGTTTGTCCACATTAGCAAGGGTAAAACATAAGACAAGGGGTCCACAAACCTTATCTTTCCCCTTGCAACCAAATAATTGTTGATGATCAACCAGAGTTATTATTTGGGCCTTAAGTTGATGGAAAATATGAAAGTGGTGTTGTACCTCCTTTTTATCTTAGTTTAAATATTCATGACAAAACTTTGCACATTTCCATGCTAGACTATGGTGCTTCTCACAACCTCATGCCTAAGGCTGTTATGGAGAAATTAGGACTTGATATCACTAGACCTTACAAGGATTTATATTCTTTTGATTCAAGTAGAGTTAAATGCATAGGTCTTATCAAAGATTTGTGTGTTACTTTATCTTAAATCGTAGCAAAGAGCATGGTAATGGACATAGTTGTTGCATACATACCTCCTAAGTATGGCATGTTACTATCTCGCTCATGGGGAGCCAAGTTAAAGGGTACCCTACAATTGGACATGTTTTATGCCACCATCTCATTATTTGGTCAACATAGGAGATTATACAGGGAGACACTGATGAAATGCATGGTTAGTAGTCAGGATAAACCACATAATTATCCCTTATATTATGTTCATTCATACCTTGACTCTTTTATTTTATACAATGATGGAGACATGGAAAGACAAATTGCAAACTTGGAGGATGATGTTTATAACTCGGAGGAAAACAAAATAGCCCTTGAAGAAGACAAAACATTGACGATACAATCTGATGAACCAAAAGAACCTTTGTGGAGTTTAGACTTTGATGGCGCAGTTAGTAAGGAAGGGTCGGGAGCTGGAGTGTGGGTTTCAAATTCAAAAACAAGATATACATAAATCCATTCCTACAAGTTGAATTTTCAGTGTACCAATAATATAACTGAGTATGAAGCCTTAATGCTAGGTTTGCAATTGTTAAAAAGGATTGGTGCTAAGAGAATTTCAAGAAGGGGTGATTCTTAACTCATAATAAAACAGATCAAAGGTGAATACTCTGCTAAACACCCAAGACTGAGAGCCTACATAAATAATGTTCTAGATTTCCTGCAATGCTTTACTGGATATGATTTACAGGCCATTCCCAGAGACCAAAACATTCTTGTTGATGGTTTGGCTACCTCAGAAGCCACTTGTAAGATACCATTTCATCCAAATCGACAATATACAATTGAAGTGAAGTGTAGACCTGTTGTCCCAGACAACATCAGGTATTGGCAAGTTTTTGGAAATGATGAACAAATTGAAAATTTTCTACAATCAAAAAATGAGTTTGAATGTGCCAATATAGATGGTGATAGTGATGATGAAAAATAATGTGTAAATAAGATAGGTTTAGAAGAAATAAATAAATAAAAACAAGAAGATCTGGATTTTTTGCAATTAAAGGATAATATTTTGCCTAGAGGATTGGTCCCATTGGAAGAGTTGCTTGATTTTGATGATGTAGATAAAAAAACAAAAAATGAACCTACTGGAAAGGAAGTTGAGGATTGTAATATAGGAACTGAAAAAGAACCAAAGATGATTAAACTGTCAAAATCTTTACCTCCTGCACAAAAACAAAAATACATAGAATTGTTTAAAGAATTTGTAGATGTTTTTGCATGGAGCTATAAAGATCTAAAATCCTATGATACTAGCATTATATAACACAAAATTCTCATAAAAGAAGATCAGAATCCTTACAAACAAAAACTTAGGAGAATTCCCAAATTTGATACCTCTGATTAAAAAGGAAATAAAAAATATGTATGATGCTAAAATCATTGTCCCATTAAGATTTTCTAAATGGGTGTCCAATTTAGTTCCCACCAGGAAGAAGACTGGAGAAATCATATTGTGTACTGATTTCATAAACCTCAATAAAGTCTCTCTCAAATAAAACTACCCCTTGCCCAAAATGGACCATATTTTGCAGAAGGTAGTTGGATCCAGTAGAATTTCTCTGTTAGATGGTTTTTCTGGTTACAACCAAGTTTTAGTCCACCCTGATGATCAAAAGAAAACAACATTTAATACACCTTGGGGCACTTTCATGTATGTGAAAATGTCTTTTGGTTTAATGAATGTTGGGGCCACATTTCAGAGAGAAATGGATATTGATTTTGTGGATGAACTTGGAAGATTCATCGTTATATACCTAGATGACATAACTGTTTTTTCAAAAACAGATGAAGAACACTTGCTCCACCTTATAAGAGTTTTTGAAAAATGCAGGAGATTTGGAATTTCACTTAATCCAAAGAAAACATTGTTTGGTATAGAAGAAGGTAAACCGTTAGGACACATCATATCCAAGGATGGAATTAAAATTGATCCCAGGAGAATTGAATCCATTCAAAAAATAGGTCATCCCAGAAACATAAGAGAATTATAGTCTTTCATAAGAAAAATAAACTTTCTAAGAAGATTTATCCCTAACTTGGCAGAACTTCTTAGAAATATAACAAATATGTTGAAAAATGACACAAAAATAAAATGGACCATAGAAGAAAAGCATTTCTTTGATTAGGTGAAACAAGCCTTGACACAAGCCCCTGTGCTTATCAGCCCCGATTATACAAAATATTTCCTCCTATTCTCTTTTTCCTTTGAGAACATTCTTGAAGCGGTTCTTTTGCAAAAGAACGGTGAAGGCCATGAGAAGCCTATTGCTTTCTTCAGTAAATCCTTGAGATATGTTGCATTGAATTATAGCATCATGGAAAGCAAGATTTTTCTTTGGTGAAAGCAATCAAATATTTCAAAGTATATATCATCCACTCACACATTATTTCTTATGTCCCAAATTCTGTGGTGAAAGATATTCTGAATCAAGACAGTTCTGATGGAAAAAGGGGTAAATGGATTGTTTTTGTCCTTGAATATGAAATTGAGATCAAACCAACCAAGATTATTAAGGGTCAAGGATTGGACAAATTGATGGTTGAGTCCAACTTTCATGCTTTGGATATTAATTTTCTAGTTGCAGTGGACGAACAAGAAGAGAAGGAGACTCCCCAAGTTAAAGAGGTTTTCTCAACCTCTCCCTAGTATGTAGACCTTATTTTTTGTTTTACATCATCTACAAGATCCTCCTGGTTTAACTAAAACTAAAGCTAGATTTTTGAAACTCAAAGCTACGAAGTATTTCATTTTAAATGGCAATTTGTATTGGAAAGATGTTGGAGGGATTCTACTAAATTGTTTGTTGAAAGATGAGGTTGATAAAGCTTTGCAGGAATTTCATGAAGGAGATTGTGGTGAACATTTGAACTGGAATACCACAGCCAATAAAATTCTAAGAGTTGGTTTCTATTGGCCAAATTTATTTGCAGATGTCCACAAGAAAGTGACCTCCTTTCATAAATGTCAAATCTTTGAAGGCAAAAGGAAACTTTTGTCTTTACCCTTGAAACCAATTTCAATTGAATCTCCATTTCAACAATGGGGTTTGGATTTAATTGGAGAAATCCATCCACCATCAGCAGGCCAGCAAAAGTAGATTCTCACAACCACTGATTATTTCACCAAGTGGATTCTCACAGCCACTGATTATTTCACCAAGTGGATTCTCACATCCACTGATTATTTCACCAAGTGGATTGAAGTTGTACCCACCAGGCAATCCATTGATGTTGTGATCATTAAGTTTTTGGAAACTAACATTCTTTCTAGATTTGGATATCCCAGAAAAATTATCATTGGCAATGCAAAAAATTTCAAATCAAAGAAGATGATAGAGTTATGAAACAAACATCAGATCACCTTAGGACACTCTACTTCTTATTACCCTCAGGGGAATGGATTAGCAGAGTCCTCAAACAAGAGTCTGGTCAAGATCATCAAGAAGTTGTTGTAGGACAAAAAAAAGTCATGGCACAATAAGTTGGTAAATGCACTATGGGCAGACAGACTTACTACAAAGAGTTCAATTGGTATGTCCCCATACCAGTTGGTCTATGGAATGGATGATGTCTTTCCTACTTATTTAGGTGTCCATGTCATGAAATTTTTGTAGGAAGTACAGGTAGAACCAAATGACATCTAGAGGATAATTAATCAGACTATACAACTGCAACAATGCAGAGAAGAGGTCTACAACCAAACTCAAGTGATTCAGGAAAATATCAAAAAGATCTATGATAGAAGGACCAAGGCTGATGACTTCCAAATAGGAGACAAAGCACTGAAATGGGACTCAAGGAATGAAGAAAAGGGAAAGCATGGAAAATTTGAGAATCTATGGAAAGGTCCTTTCACAATACATGCCTACAAGGGAAGTAATGTATTTTTTTTATCAAGGATATGGATGGAGCAGATCTACCAGGAGGACCTGTAAATGGTAGAATGCCCAAGCACTATGTTTCACAAGAATGAAATTTTTTCTCACTAAGTTCATTGTAAATACCATTTTACATTTTATGTCAGGTGTGGGTGACTTTTATCATTGATTGAAGCCCGAAGAGAAGGCCTTAAGCCCCTGATCAGTTGTCACCATATTTACATTTACAATAAGACTAATCAGAATGCAGAAAGTACCGGAGAAGAGGATTCAAGGCAACAGGTAGTTGGTTCTTGGCACCTCACAAGGAGAGCACCATCCCCAAGTGGAGCCATTGTTATAACCCTATATTTCATAGTATCACCTTTTGATTGAAATTTCTTCCTCTAGTCATATTTCATTGTAAATAATATTTTATTCTGCAAATGATTTACCAAAAAAAAAAGGAAAAAGAAAAGGATAAAAATAGAAAAAATGAAAAGAGGGTATAAAAAATAATAAAAGACAAAATAAAAAAAGAGAAAAATATAAAACCCATCAAAAATAAATTTAGTTTGAATCATATTGTATAATCATGATCAAACTTGTTGAATTTATGTTGATATGTTAGAGAATAAGTTTGGTCAAACTGTTTCATCTTGGCCAAATTAGTTATGTTAGAGTAATAATTAATCCAACAGTCTAAGTTGGATTAATATGTTAGATGATTAGGTTAGGAGATAGGTTAGTGATTTTGTTTTCAACAAAAGTTGAGAAGGGATGTCAAAATACCCCTTGATTGATTAAATTTGATTATTGTAGCCTTAGGAAAATAAGACCATGGTGTAAAAGGGAAAAGATTGAGCTTAGCGCTACCCATCACATGGTTTTTATCCTAAGTTACTAGTGGAAAAGATACTTTGTCGTGTAGTGGGTAATTCTCGCACATATTGTCATCACTATTATCCATCATCGCCCAGATCGACGATCCTCAGCGCATTTCGAACCCCACCCCC
>JZKD02S1670367.1:62506-76861 GCA_000966675.3 Picea glauca
ATTTGGAATAACCTTTGATAAGAGATCACATAGCTCATGGGCTCTTAGAAACAATTTATCCTTTGTGGTGAGATATTGAATAACTACATCTTTGGAAATTCAAAGAGAAAAGACCATACAAATTAGTGTAATGTAAAATGAGGGTCAATAAAGACAATGATAAGACTACAATGACGTTTATACCCTTGGATGTGGTCCATAATGTGAGTAGAGGTATAATTCTTGAAGTTGATCATTGTGTCTATGAGAGTCTCATACTAGACTAGTAATTGTAAGTGTTTTGAAAACTTGGCAGCTATGACCATGAATAATGTATAATGTTGATATTTAAGGTTGATATACCATGTGGTTTCCATGTCAATTAACATGCATTTGAAGAGTTCTAACATGATGCAATTTTCAATGATATTATTAGAGGAGCATCACAAGTAAAAGGTTCAGATGTGATTGCTAGGATCCTCTCACTTTCCTTCAAATTTGGAAATATCCAAAGGGAGTAGGCATGGAAATCCACATAGACACATGGTCAATAGGATAATTTGTCAATTTAGTTAAGTATGGAAGGTTCAAAGTAGCCACAAATGGCATGTTGAAATTTTGGTTGCCCCCTTACTCAAGTTTGGTTAGTTGAGCCCCTCCTTGATATTTTTCCATGGATGAAGGATGTATTGAAAAACTATGTTGATAAATATGAGGAAGGCCTCCTAATGGTGCTTGTTGTCCTAAAAATATAAGGAAAACCCTTCGAGGCTTCAACTCGTTTACTGAGGTTTCAAAGTTGAATGTTGCAAAATTTCCAAGTTAAATCCTTAATAACTTATAAAATGTGAATCAAACAAATTAGCAAACCTCTAAGAGTAACTATCAAGGCACAATCAATTTAGGTCAGAGAGGGGACCTCCCAAATGTTTCCACCAGTGATCATGAAATCTAATGGGGCTGATATACAAGTGAAGGAAAGAAAGGGACTAGTTATATTGACCTCACGGGATAGCCCATGCCTAAGATGATTAAATACAAGGGAGTCCTCAAGAGAGATGAAATATGTGTCTTAGGTACCACTTGAAAACCACATGAGCAAGTCATTTAGGTCATAATCCTAAGAATGACCACTAAGTTACCTCTTCACGAGAAATAGCCATGGCATATTATCAATGGTCAAGTGCACACAATGTGGTTGTTCCTAGAGATGAAAATCTCTTCAGGGAGGTGTTCCAGAAACATGTGCACCCACTTCTTGAGTATGGGGGGAATCCAACACTTGCATAAATTGACCTAGTGTTTAATGCCCATGTTAGAGGCACTTTCCTAAACTAACTTCTTGTTGCTAAATAAATCATGCTCACCACTAATCAAATTCTAGTTTCAAACATATGGTTAACCTTTGAGTGATTTTTGAAACACCTAATTTCAAGGTCCTAGTTTACTCTAAATGTGTGTATGTGTGTGTCTTTTATCTAAAAATGAAATTTATTTTATTAAATGTTAGATAATTTTAAATTCTTGGTTTGGCCATGAACCAAATATGTACTCCTTAAGTGTGTATTGGATGCATTATGGTGTTTGATTTGGAAATATAAAAGGATTGAAAACAAAATGTCGAAATCGAAAGTGAGGAGACAAAAAAGCCTTCCTATTTATTTGATTTACTAAAATTACATAAATCATAAGGTGAAGAGCATACACAAATAGAGAAAATGTACCTCAAACAACGAAACACTTAAACAATAAAAATATATTATTTGTTATTAAAATACTAAAAAAAAAATTGAAAAACAAGTAGTAAATGGAATTATAATCTAACAAATCCAATGAATTGTGAGTTTAAAATTAAAATATGAAAGAATAAAACACCCAAAAGGAAGCAAAACTCATACTCAAACCAAACCAACAATAAACTAATGAAGTTTAAAAAATGGTGAAATGAAAAGTAATGATGGACAGTATGTACTTTATTTTATTAAGACATATTGCAACGATATCACTTGCTCACTTGCTCACCATGTAATGCAAAAAAATTCGTAGTCTAAATGTTCTACTTAATGATTTTTCTCCGACGATATTTTCTGGGGACATTTGCTTGAAATCCGGCGAGAAATTGTTATATCCGCGTATTTGAGTGATTATTTATGTATAATTCGAGTGCCCTAGTGGTTTTTCAGCATGTTGAATTCATTTTTGCATTCATAAATGGATTTTAAACAACAAAAAATAGTGATTTCGTGTAGATTTATGTCGTCGGATTCTGACGAAAAAAAACTATTTCGTAGAATAGTTAGACAACTCCTGCAACAAAATTATTCTCGCACGAAAAAGCATGAAAATCTTATAAAAGAGTAAATCCTTTGGCCAGAGAAATATAAGAAAGAATGTATGTAGAATTGTTTCCAAATCTTCTCTCCAAAAAAATGTGAATTCAATGAATATAAGTTGTAGGATCTATGCATGAGAGGTGAGAGGTGCACTAGTTAAACAATATTCTACCATCTGCATTTATGTTGGTGGTTTTGAAATTAATTGAAAGTTTAGCAATATATCACTAAGTAATAAGGGGTAAGAAGAATATTTTAGTATGCCTATGAATATAGATATTACAGGGGTGTATTTTAATTTACTTATGAATAGGGGTATGGACATTTTAGAAGGTAGAGGGAGGAGGAAGCTTGAGTGAGTCTAAATGTGGTCGTGCAAGATCAAGATTATAAGGTGAAAAATGGATAATATATTGGGACCAACATACTAATGGTATAAAAAAAATTCATAAAAAAATGGAGACCTAAGATATCTAGTAAAAAAAGGGAGGTTTTTTCCCCTGGGGTGTAGAATAGTCGGTGATGGAGTGTAATGTTAAGGAACTTCGTTATGTGAAGTCATCGGTTTGAAACCCTTTATTTACCTTGTGGGTCACGTGAGGGGGCGTGTTGGAATGCCTGGTGTTATAGTGGTAGGAGTCAGATAACATGACCATGTGTCACACGAGTACATGCCCGATTGGTTATTGATTTCCCCAGTCAATAAAAAAAAATAGGGAGGTTTTTAAATTGAAAAGGTGTTTGGAGAGGGGGTTCAACAAATCATTTTCTGGAGATAGAAAAAAAAATTAAAGATGTTATTTGATATCTTATGAATGAAGGTGATCAGGAGGGTCCATGTATTCCTTTCCTATTTCTCTAGCTGGAAGGTTCAAATCAAGAATGGGGTTGTCCACTAATGGGGAGGAACCATTTGCAGTCAAATCTGTCTCCAAGCCAGAGGTGTTGATGCAGATTGAGCCTGCAAGTCAACCAATTGGGAACTAAATGCATCCATTTAATCATGTTTTTGACACATTGTGGTTCTTTGCTGGATCAAAATTTCTAGTATAAACGTCACCTAGGAGGACATACCCTGAATCATAATTTGTAGTTGTTGTAGAGAAATCCATGAATCTTCCAAATTGTCTTATTGTCCCTGGGAGGGCTCCAGTTCCCCACCCTTTTCATTTTTCATTATGACTACTAACAACAAATTCCAATTGAGCGTGCCCCAAATAGAATGAGAAACAATGGAAAAGAAACCTGGTCCCAAGGCCCCGTCCTGATAAACAATCCTCTGACTAAGCCGCCAAATCCACCGTTTTGGCTTCCATTTTTTCTTCTCCTCCATTGCTTGTTGCTCAGGGTAGATTTTCCAGAGTTGTGTTCCCATCATGCTTGATATTTTGACATTCTCAATACATCCAAAGTCCAAACCCATGCTAAAGTGTTGACGTCAGGGACACTGATAATTTCCTTCAGGCCTGAAGACCAGGAGGAGGCTCTGTTGATGAGGCCCCCAATTTATCAGTCTCAACCCCCAAATCCATACATTCTCCCCTGTTTGTTTCATTGAAATGTTCCACCCGGATGGTATCCCCCCCAATTCCCTGTGCTTGATATGGTCAATGAACCAATATCCCTTATCTGTGATGAAATTCCCGCGTTGGAGCATTTTAAGATTTCTCTTATGCCTGAATGGGAAACCATGAGCTAACATAATGGAAAACATGGGGTATACCAGGATGGTTGATCCTTCATTAACTGCAAACATCTCATCCTCGGCCACCCACACGATCTCCATTACCTGCATCCAGTCGAGTGTAATACCCCTGTTTCCCCCAGTTTGTAAATATAACTATAAATGGCCAAGAGACTATGGAAAACTAAATATGTGAGAATGTTTGATTTAATGAACCTTTGTATAAAAGGGTTAATGTATGATTTTTATGTTATTAATAGAAATTGGATATGTGTTGCATCATTGCTGAAAGGGGGGGAGTTTGCCAAGATAGACCATGGATGTTATGAGAGAGATGGTGAGGGGAAACCAAGAATGGTTGAGATGACCCTCACCAAACCAATACCTACTAGGTGTAATTGCTCAACGGTCCTCTGACCCGGAAATGAATTACCAGTCAGCTTGGTAGTTGGAAGGACATCCTCAAGAGTTAATGAGGATATGGGGAAAGGTACCCATTTGTAAGGCTTCCAGGCCTGGCCACAATTTGGGATTTGGACCCACGCAACCTTGTTGAGGAAGGAAAGAAAGGAGGTAATTCGGGGGGGACAAAGATAGATCTTCAAGATAGTAGAGTAGAGAGAACAATCTTGAGAAGAGAAGAGAGTGTGTTGTTAGACTGGGGAGTTGAGAGAAAAGTTGAGAAACAAGCTTGGTTTGGTTAAAAGAATCCATGGGCATGGTTTCTCTACAAGATGATAAACGAGGCTGACAAGTGACTGAGGAAGTGCTCACGCAGACCTCCTTACTTGGAGTAGAGAAAACTGGTTGCCAATTTCATGTGGGAGGAGGAGAGTATCCTTCGTCCCTGACTATCGTGGAGCAAGGAGAAATAATATCTCTCAAAGCATCATGGTATAGCTCGGGGGTGGCCAGTGGTAAATCCATTAGGAGTGGTTGTGCCTATGGTTGGGAGGAAACATGCACCCCTTTCAGCAGTCGCTTCACATTCTCCATTTCTGATAAGTATAATCATACTATGTGTATATACATTGGATGCGATGATGGAATGTTTGTGTTTATGGTTAAGTATTTCAGTATTTGAACAGTAATTAGAAATGCTCATTTTCTTCTGTAAACTGTTGTATCTATATGGTATTTGATTTATCTCAGTTTAGCTGCTAGAGAGTCATGGGATGTGAATCCGCAGGAGAGTCGGGGTAGGAGTAACTAAAACATCTAAGTCTTGTCGATCCTTTGATTTTTCCTTAGCGGGAATGTCAAGTTCAACCCTATGGGAGAAGGGTGTTTCCTTCAGACTATCCACCCATTTGACCAAGGGATCATGTCCACGTCCTTAACCCATTTTCTACTAAAATGATCAACACTTATCCCACAAGAATTTCCAAAGGATCCATATGACCAGGGTTTGAGAACCCTGTGCTAGTCTGAAAGGAGCTATCTCTTTCGGCTTCGGGACTTTGGAACTTATGACTCCATAATCCTTGAAAACAACTGAAGGACGAATTTTTGAATCGATGAGGGCCATCGATCTGGGGATCCAGTGGAGATCTCTCTCAGTTGTTAGATCAGACTTAGGAAGGGTAGCATTAAGTGCTTCGGTGAAGTGTTATTTTGGGATAATAGGAGTGGTCTAGCGCTGAAACTCCCGAGTGTCGGAGTCGCGAAGTTAACAAAGACTGTTGAAAGTGGAGGGACACATGTCCATAGATCAACGAGTATCTGGAAGTTCAAGTATTCAGTGGTTTAGGGACGCGGGAGTTTCCCCGAAGATTTGCAAGCCAGAGTAAATCATGGTCGTGAATGTTAGGTACACGTGGTGATAGATCAAGCATGGTCCAAAGAGGAAGCTGAAAGATACACACCGAAATCCCGAATGTTGAACTTCCGAAGTGACGTGGACCATTGATCCTCGGATCCTTCGGGATCCCTCTCAGTCGTCAATCTAAGGAACCCACCCTCGACTTCCCAACCAACAAAAATGCATCATGGAGTGACACATGGCCCCTACTTTTTCCCTGTCAAATGTTGTCTGTCAAACTAGAGTCGTTGGATGAGAGGTACGTGGCAAGTGATCTTATAGTTTGGAGACTTAGTACTCCAGAGGAACTTGGCCAAGGGTTTTCAAAGTGTGAAAACTCCCGAAGTCACGAACGACGAAGTAATTTGGACCGTTGATAAATAGAGGACACGTGGCGTTAGATCCGAGAGTCCAAAGACTTGGCTCTTCGGGGAATTTTCGATGTGAGGAGTTGGTAAGCTCCAAAGTCCAGAGCCGCGAAGTAATAAGAGTTGTAGATCTATGGATCTATGTGGAATCTTACTAACTATGAGATCGAAGGGCTGGACAGCTATCAATCCAAGACGATGTGGCATCTTGACGTCATACAAGGTGGCGTGGACCCACATTATGCATGCCTTGTGTCATCCGAATATGGATGATTCACAGACCCCTTATGCCTATTAGAGTGTGACACATGTCACCCTTGGCCCTCGTTGCTTGTCAGCCTCTGGTTCGTGCCCGCCTGGCCAACGTGGTTGGTGACATGTTTGGGACTTCGAGAGTCTGAATAATTTCAGGAGTTCGGAAGATTTGGGCGCAATATAGTAAAGGGGTCTTCAACGAAGATCATCGATCATCGAGTGCCTAACGTTCAATGACGATCATCGATTTCTGAATCATTGAACGCGTAGGACATAGACCGCTATTTTTCGACGGTCAAACACCGAAAAAGGGGCGTTCAATGTAAAACATTGAATGGCTAAGGCCACGTGGTGATATTTCGGGACTTCAGGGATTAGGAAAAAGGAGTGTCCGACGTTGAACACCGAAGACCCCAACTAATAACGCCTAGATAACTTTGGGAGGCCGTATCTTGCAAACCAGAGATTAGATTTTGAGTTTGCAACAGTCGTTAGAAAGCTACGGACAAGTAGAAGAGGATGAAGACCTCAGAGAGATGATTTGAGATAGTTAGGAAAAACAAAATATTGATGCCCCATCCCTAGAAAGGGTATTTAGGGGTTGGGTGTGTTACATCGAGCCTGCTACTAACCACCTAAAATATCCCATCACGACCATGAAATGAGTGTGCGAAGGGTACATAATATCAGGCCTTCCTTGTGTAAGCATATGGAGGAAATCATTAAGATGGTGGGATGGAATCCAATCCCATGCCTAAGTGCACCACCCATTTGTTGTGCATGAATTTTGATGTGATAAACATTAATTAAGGAATTATGGTGTGAGAGGATCTCCCATTGACATGAAAAGTCCCCTTTTCCCCCAAAGTGGCTAGGTTGGCTTGATTGTCAGTGGGGCCATTATTTTCTCGTAAGATATGCAAAAATGAGATATGGGGGATGGCCATAAGATTATGTCGGATTCTCTTGACTATAGGTCCTAATTGTGTATCCTTTGGCATAGATCCTTCAACAAAACATCTAATTGTATTCTTTAAGTCGTCGAGTATAATGAGCTTTTGGATCTGTCTCTCCTTAACTAGTGGACTCCTTGTAGTAAGGCATACTCGACTTGATTATTAGTAGCTCGACCTAGACTCCAAGTGTAGCATAACTCGATATTTTCCCTGGGATCGAAAATGACCCCTCCCACTCATACCACCCCGTATACCACAAAATTCTTAAACACGTACATTAAACATATTTTTTTATGATATGTCGATCAATTATTAATAAAATACAAAAGTTGGAAAGTAATTCAATATACTAGTTTAAATAATTAAATGTTTTGAACTTCATGTAAAAGGATTTGGGATCTCTTATTTAAAATTAATGATTTTATTACATGTCTTATTAGTCCCTGCCAAAGCAAGACTATAGCAATGAGTTTGTTATTGATTTGACATTAATTTTTCTTTTATTTTAAATTTGCATATGAAATGTAATGTTTAACTTAACAAAACAAATATATATTTTTTGATATATTAAAAATATTTATTTTTCTCATCTTTCATTGGTTAATATATTTCAAGTCTTATTGCAGCCTTCACGTATTTCAATGTTTTAAATTAATTACATAATTAATGTACTTGTTATATATGTCCAATTTTAATTAATATAAAGAATGAAATGACTTTACCATGTATCTACAGGTAATCTTATACATATTGTTGCAACAGAGATAAATCGCGACCAGGGTTGAAAGAGATTTGGTAGCAGCGTATTAATGGCAGGGAGGGAAGGTTGAGGAAGGACACGCTTTCATAAATCATTTTAAATTATTTTTATTAAAGCAACATTGTGTGAATTAATTGGTATTCAATGTATTTTAAGACTAGGGTTTAAATATATGTTGTTCCAAAGAACTCTGCAAGCCAAACCTGCGATAAGGCATCAAAGTTTATAGCGAATCAAAATTTAAATAAATAAAATTATTTATATTTTTAAATTAAAAAAATACAAACTATACATCACACTTTACCTCGCATCAAAATATTTAGAAGTCAAATATCAACTAATCTAAAATCAACGTTATTCTCATTGCTATAGGTGATAAATATTTCTTTATTGATACTTTTGGAAAATTTAGTTATCATGGTTAATACTTATTTAGATCTCACTCCTCATTAATAATTATTACTCCTATTTAATATTTATTATAAATATAACTAATAATATAAAAAAAATTACCATTTTTTATTTAATTCAAAGACTTTATTATAGTTTTAAATCATTATTATTATCAATTTTCAAACCTCCAAAAGCAGGGATTATGTTGCCTTACAACTCTTGTTCAATGTAGTATCATTCTCTCATAAATGTAGTATCATTCTCTCATAAATTTATATTTGTTAAAAAAATCATTAAAAAAAATATAATTATAAATTAATTTGATGGACTAATTTAACTCATTAAATATTTTGAAAGGTTAGACATCTTCTTTAAATTTGATGCTTTTGTTACATGTATTATTCCATGTCTTATTAAATTTACATTTATTAAAAGGATCATTACAAAATAAAATATGATATTTAAAAAAAAAAAAAAATCAGTTACATTAATAAAAAAAAATCAAAATAATAAAAAATTATATATTATATATATAATTTAAAATAAGAAAATTATTTAATTATTTAATTATATAATTAGTTTAATTATGTAATAACGATTAAATTCATAATTAAAAAAAATCATTTACATTAATAAAAAAATCAAAATAATAAAAAATCAAAATATATATAACTTAAAATAAGAAAATTATTCAATTATGTAATTAATTTAATTATGTAATAATGATTAAATTCATAATTAAAAGAAGCTGAAAAATATAAAGATAAATATAGCAAAAAGGATATAATAAAAATAAATATAGTGAAATTAAAGTTTTTTATTATATTAATTTATTTCAAACAAACATTTCAAGATAATAAGTAACTTCTTAAATATTTGTGAATTTAAAAGGATGTGATGAAAGTGAACTCAGGATATGTTGAAACAATATGAATAATTATTATTAAATTCGAATTTATGATATGATTAGTATAGATTTCTTTATTATTAATAATATAGATTTATTTAAATTTTTAAATTTTTAAATATTTAAAGTAATTTAAAAATATATATATAATTTTATTAATATTTTAAAATTTAGAAGTTACAATCAATTTATATTGATTTATTTTATTAGAAGTTATATAATTCATTCTCAAATATTATTGGGAAATTTTAGAGGTCAATCATTCTACCTTCCATTAATTATTGGCTTAAGTTAGAGATTTGGAGTAGTCTCTTTCCTAGAGAATTGAGAGGCTTGAAATTGAATGTCTCTTGTTGAGAAGTTTGATATTGCCCTAGTCTATTTAGTCTATATCCATTAACCAGGGTTCTACTCCATCACAAGATGGGACCTCAGAGGTTGGACAAAGGAATTCTCAAGTTTCTCCAATGGAGGTTGAAGAAGATATTTTGTAGCATAGCAGAGTGTAGGAAACCAATGATGATAACTCTACTAGTTGATGTATCTTGAAATTGTATTTCTTCTCGGACAGTTCGTCAAGAAATATTGTAGTTGATTTATATGGATGTTATATAGATTCATTATATGTTATGCATGCTAGTAGGAGATATAGACATCTTGGTACATTGCAAAAATTTTGTAACAGTTTTTTTGGCTTTTGTTGTTCACTTCGACGCAACTAATTATATATAATATAAAAGTTCACTTCCTTTAAAAAAAAATAAGGAAGTTTTTTAATTGAAAAGGTGTATGGGGAGGGGGTTCAACAAATAATTTTTTGGAGATAGAAAGACAAATTAAAAATATTATTTGATATCCTATAAATGAAGGTGATATATAAGTTTACTAGGTGAGCCTTCATAAAACTATAAGCAATCAAATTGACTCAAAATACTTACACAAATAACAACAAACAATATATACCTTATTCCTATATTGAAAAAAAAAGATAAATCCTAACTAAAAAGCCATGAAATGAAAACTAAATACTATTTATAATACATGAAAAAACCCTAAATATGATTAAAAATCATTATTAATATACTAAATAAAAACATATTTGTAACATAAACAACAAATAACTCAAATTTTAAAACAACTTAAAAATTCAATTCATTTAAAATTATAATATATTACAAGTAGTAAACATATATATATATAAACATGCATATAAAATAACTCAAATTTTAAAACAAACTAAAAATTCAATTCATTTAAAATTATAATATATTACAAGTAGTAAACATACATATATATATAAACATACATATAAAATAACTCAAATTTTAAAACAAACTAGAAATTCAATTCATTTAGAAATATAATATATTACAAATAGTAAACATGCATAGAGAATGAATCTCCCGTATATATTACAAATAGTAAACATGCATATAGAATGAATCTCCCATCCTCCTTTAAGGTTCAATCCTCTTCAGAGTCTCCCCTAATCCTTAGCTTCAATCCAACAATCCCTTTTGACGTACATAAAGAATGGATCTCCCATCCTCCTTTAAGGTTCAATCCTCTTCAGAGTCTCCCCTAATCCTTAGCTTCAATTCAACAATCCCTTTTGACATACATAGAGAATGGATCTCCCATCCTCCTCCTTTAAGGTTCAATCCTCCTAAGATTCTCCCCTAATCCTGAGCTTCAATTCAACAATCCCTTTTGCCAATGGAAAAATAAGGAAATCACCCTAACTTTCCTAGAAATCCAAAGTTTTCTCTCTTCGAGAATAAAATAAAAATAAAAAAATATTAATGTATCTCCCAAACTTAGTATTTTGAAAAGATTTTTGGGTGAGATAAATAACATTTCAACTTTCCAATTTCGCACATAGTTTTTTATATGTTTTTTCCATAAAGCTAAAATATACGGCAAAAGGCAAACATTTCTATGGGTGGCGAAAAACTACTTTCATGCTAATGACATCTCAAATGTTGTATAATGGTCCAATTCACATGTTAACAATTGGGTAACTAAATGCTTTATGGAGAGAAACTTTGTCAACCTTAATCACTTGTCTATTTTATAAATGTGTTATCAATTCAAGGTTAGGTTAATGAATCTAACACAATAGAGTAGTATTTTTTAAATAAAATTTAAAATTATGTATATATTTGTTTGATTAAAGAATTGTTAATCAATTATTTTTTTAATTGAAATTGGAGAATATTTGTATTAAAAGTGGTCAAAATTGGTAGTTAATTATAAAGAAAGATGTTATGTTGTTTCAAAAAATATCTCTTCTCGATGGGATGGTACATTTCCTTGTCAAAACTTTGTTCTTGCATAAGAGACTTAAACTTTTTGTATCAATGTCTTGAATACATGAATAAATTTCAACAAATTGGTTGCAAAGAAAATCACAAAAAACAAGACATAGTTATCCTAGAAGAAGACCTTTGAGGATTTTTTTACTCCCCTTCTAAATATTCATTTATGCTTCCTATGTTCTCCAATCTTTATTGGATTTTCTTCCCCTTATAAGGAAAGGAGAAGGATTTGGAGTCTTCTTTTGAACTTTGGAAAAGGATTTATAAGGTGTAGGTTGAACCTACAAATCTAGTTTCACCACTTATTCATGTTCTGGATTTGTGTTCCTTTCTTCTTCCTTTGATTCCTCTACTTCCACATTTTCTTCCTCTACCTCTTCTAAGTATTCCTCATTTTCCTCTTCATCGACCTCCTCTTTTTCTTGTGCATTGAGAGTTGAGTCTTCAAGATTATTAGGGGATGGGTCAGGATCATTACCAGGTTGACCTAGCCCTTCCTGTTCCTCTTCAATCTATTTTTCTGGATCTTTCAAATTTACGATTTCCTCGAGGTTCCCAAGAAATTCATAATTGTTGCTTGATGAAGGTGGAACCTCTTATGATGGCTTTGGTTGAGATGACCATTTTTATTGAAAATTTATTCACCTTCTTGGAACAGTATTGATCTCAGATTCCTTCCTTGACAACAAATTTGAAGAAGGTCACTCTTCTTGATTGTTTGGACAGCTTTCAAAAAAAATTCCATGAGCATGACAAACCATGCACTTGAAAGGGATCTGCTCATAATCTAGCACTTCAAGATTACTCCCCCCATCTAGGTTAATTTGCAAAGCTTCTAGGAATCCTTCTCCAAATCCACCTCCAGACATATTCTTGCACAAGAATATAGATTCCCTTTGGGTTATGCTCTATCTAAATAGTTTCCAAGTTTGTTTCCAATCTCTTTTAGGAAACCATCACCCCATAAAATCAATTGAAGATGAGGTAACCTGACCCACACAAGGGTTGTTGTAATCTCATGGTCAAGGTTAAATTCGAGGGTCCATGGGGAGAAATACATTCCCTTGGAACTCATGAAGTATGGTCCAGACCTGAAAATCACATCTCTCTCTTCTTTGTTTAAAAAAATAAAAACACAATAAGCACCACAAGAGGAAAACACGGTTAGATGTCCTTTTATCTTAGAGGACCAATGCTTTGCCACCCATTCTTCCACCCAGACTTGTAAATTTTCCATCCAAAGCTTGCTTAGAGAGGATGAAAGCTTTCTTTATTGGCTCCAAATATGGAAGATACAAGTGAGGGCTATCTTTCAGCGTTTTGAAAAAATGATGAGTTCAAGTTGACTTCATTTTTGTAGAGTCAAGGACCGAACCAGGGTACTAAATGCCTTTGCGCCTCCCATAGTTAAGTTCTTAGCTCCTAGAGAAGACAAGTGAGGGCTATCTTAGCTCCTAGATTTCTTAGTTAAGTTCTTAGCTCCTAGTTAGGGTACTAAATGCCTTTGTGCCTCCCATAGTTAAGTTCCATCCAAAGCTTTCTTAGAGAGGATGAAAGCTTTCTTTATTGGCTCCAAAGATGGAAGATACAAGTGAGGGCTATCTTTCAGCCTTTTGAAAAAATTATGAGTTCAAGTTGACTTCATTTTTGTAGAGTCAAGGACCGAACCAGGGTACTAAATGCCTTTGTGCCTCCCATAGTTAAGTTCTTAGCTCCTAGAGAAGACAACGAGTGAATTTATTAGTAGATTGGCACACCCACGACGTTCCAAATTTCCATCTCGCGACTTTCTCCAGCTCAAAAATGCAATTCCTCTATGAAGTAGGCCACCAGATTATGCCCATAGACTCGACCTGCACCAGCTTAGGTTTGTAGTGTAAATTATAACCTTGTACAATATCTACTGCAAACAGATTTTCAATAAAAGAACAAAAAATATACAATGGAAAATACAAACATTACACAGAGATTTTTCCCCTGGAAACCCAAACTGGGAAAACCAACATATTCTATATTTATTCATATGTGATACATTGTTTACAATACAATATACATATAGGAGCCAGAGGCATCAAAAACCCTAACTCAATGACCTGGATTAGTCCACAACCCTAATTCCTTAACCAGAAATAGAAAACCATCAGCAAAAACCATGTGCCAAAAAACCAACTAAATATGTGACACGTTTCCCGAGGCACGTGACATGTTTGCCGAGGCATAAAAATTTTGTGCAAAGAATATAACACATACCCAACATGGAGTGAATGTAGTAGAAATGGGTTCAAGTGGCAGTGGTTAGGGTAAACCCTAGTCATTGAATGAGGCTCAACATTGTTCCTTGTTCAATTCTTACAACCTATACCACAAGAATTCCTTTTTTTTACAATAACTGGGAGATTTTGTATTTATCAAAAAAGGGTGCGGCCGAAACTCGCTATATCTTACAAAAATCCCAGAGGCAATTGAAAAATATGGTACTCAACAAGATACTAGTCCTATATGTCCCTAAATATGTCATGTCTCCTAATGGAGAATATACATTACAAAATCTTACTGTATATACTCGAAAAAATATACCAAGTATGCAAACAACTAAGAAGA
>JZKD02S1670367.1:78145-91648 GCA_000966675.3 Picea glauca
ATATAAATACTTTTAATTATGTAATAATAATTATTAAAATCATTATATCATTAATATAAATTCATTAAAATTTTGAATTTTTTAAATATTTAAAGCAATTAAAAAAAACAAATTTATTAATATTTGAAAGATTGGAATTTACAATCGATTTATTAAGAAAAACTTGTAATATGAATATTTTCTTGTTATGTATGAGTTTAAGTTAGGTTGAGTTGGAACTTGACTCTGGATGGTTTTGGCAATGACCTCAATAGAGGGTTCTAAAAGGGAGATTGGACTAAAATTGTTATTGGACCTAGAGTATGTCTATAAACTACTTTTAGTTGGGTGGCTACAATTGACTTACTAAGATCTTGCAAAGTTCACAAAATATTAACAATATCATTTGATAGGAGTGGTAGCCTTCCCAAAAATCTTAGCAATAGATCTTGCTCTAGAATATTAATAACCTTGAAATAAGTTTTCCAAAAAAATTTAATAACCTTTTAAATTGTAAATTGTAGTTTTAAATACAACATATATTAAGTAACATATATTAAGTAAAATAAGATACAACTAATTTTCTTCTAATAATAAATCATTGAAATAATTTCCAATAATTAAAAAAATAATTGATTATATCATAGAACCCCAATTGCTTTTATATAATTATGACGTTGAGCACGACCCAATTGTTTTTATATAATTGAGATGGCAGCACGACCCCACATTGCTTTCATATAATTAAGATGCCATATTTGGACCATGTGACCTCAACGTGTGTTTGAAAATATGACAAAAATGACTTTAGTGTTAATCTTTTAGATGGAGATGGGTGGGAAATTTTTGAGAAGGAGATGGATACCGGATTCCAAGGAGTTGAATTGGTCTAATTTGCCTGTGATTTAGGTGACCACCTACTTCACTTTAAAAACAATTAAATTGGTATTGGGATTTTATTGAAATTTGAAGTTTATGGTTTACTTTTTCCAAGTCTTAGGCAAGCGTACATTTCTACGCAATCAACTCCAATTATGTTGGCCCACCTATACCAATAAAATCATTCACAAAATATTCACCCTTGACTTATCTATTTTCAAGCTTTATCGAGACAACATTGCACTCAAACTTTAGAGATCGTCCCCTTATCCTCCTACACTACCAAGGCCAATTCGTTCTTGCACCAAACCCCTTGCACACAATTAGCTTTATTTTCATTGCAATGACTTTTAACATTAATCTAAGCCCTAATAAGCAACCAAACAACTTGGTAAACCACTTTCATTTAGGTTAACAATACATTGTGTTATTGTACAAGTTGTAGGTTTGGCAAAGCCCAACCCAACTACCAATTGGCGACAACTTAGAGAGCACTTACTCACTGTCACCTTAGGCAGGTGTTCCCATCACTTTAGAGGTGAGGTAGTCACCTCAAGGGGGGAATCCTGATGACCCTAGGGGGGATTGAGATGGATAATGATAAGTATGGATGGATGTCCCTAAAGGTCAATTATAAATGGTATAAGGAACTTGGAAAAGAGTCTTGGGAAAGGTTAAGGGTTTCTGAATGAGTTGAGTGGCCTGCCAAGAGTAAGGTACCTCCCTGAGACACAATGAAAACCAAGGATACTTGTAATATGTTAGTTGGACAAGAAAGTTAAGCTTGTTGTCCCTAATTACATTGGTAAACTAATCAAAATATCATCAATAAATGTTAATCAAAGAGTGCTTTAAGAGCTTAGATAAAACAACTTGCAAGTACAAGAGTTTGATTAGTTAAAGATTATGACTTAGCATGCACTTTGACACTTGATTAGCAGTTGTTAGGTGACTAATTCTGCAGAAAACTAACAACACCAATGGTTGTAGAAAACTAGGTTAGATATGACAAAATTTACCCACTAAAATTTAGTCCTAGTTATCCCAAAAGATGTGCCTAGGTTAGTAGAGAGTTAGGGAAAAGTTAGGGGTCAATCCCAGGGTTAGTTTAGGAGTTATTAGGGGTTAGAGGGTTAGGTTTTTTGCAGCCTTATGGCAATAGAAGTTAGTTGTAACAACAACAAGATTTAATGGTTGAAAGGGGACGCCTCAATGAGGCAAGAGAGCCAAAGGCTCAAGGCACAACTTCCAAAAGAGATAACTTCAAAACTTGAAACTTTCATGTTTACCAAGGCAACAATTTATTTCTCCAATGCAACAAGTAATGACTAGTGCCTTTAATGATTGCGTTAATGGAGTGAAGAAAAGAATAAGCTAGATTTACTACCTCCTTGGGGGTGTAAATCCTCTTACTCCCCAAGGAAAGTATCCTTAGCTAGGGTTTTGAATAAGAGGGTGTATGCACTTATACTTCTCTTAGTAAACCCTTGTTAAATCAACACTACTTAAACAAAAATATGATGGAGACTAAGGTGGGGTTGTATGCCCTTATACTTCCCACCTAGCTCTAGCAAAATAACCTTGTCTTGAACACAAATGATAATATAAAGTAAAAACATTACCAATTCAAGGAAATATGCTAAGATAAACCACCAAAATAGCAAAAAAAGAGCCTTCCAAGGCTAACGCATTACTTCAATCAACCAATAACCAAGAAAAATAGCCATACACAAGAGCATAAGAGAGAAAAGAGCCAAAGATAGCGAAAATTCCAGTACAATACTTCTCATAATGGGAGAGTTATCATTTAAAATGAGATCTTATGATCTATATTTATACAAAATGTCACTAACATAGTGTGTCCACATTAGCAAGGGTGAAACATAAGACAAGGGGTCCACAAACCTTATCTTACCCCTTACAACCAAATAATATTAAACAATTCACTTTACACGAAAAAAAAACCCTAACTTAAGGTGGTGTCACCCCTTTAGGGGACGTTTTGACACTAGAAGCAATTCGCTGGAGTTGGGGATGCATAATTAGGCCTCCAAAGGCCCCGTGTCAATCATCTAGGCCATATCCTCATGGTCAAGGCCTTCTTCTCCTCAAAACATCCATGTGTCAATGAGTAATATCTTCACCACCAAACCCTAGCCCTTCTAGGTGGTGTCATGCCTCCAAAGATGACATTTTACCTCTCCTAGGAAAAACGTTTGGCATGTGAGGATTAGGTCATGTCTTCTAGGTTGTCTTCTAGGCCTTTGAATGTATGTCTCTCACATCTGGCATGCAGGCCCTTAACATCCAACCTGTGGGCTTCAAGCCCCATGAAAGCCCAAGTTAGGCTTGATCCTCCAACACTGTCCACCAACTAGGTCCTGCAAAGACAAATAAGCACACCCTCCAAGGATATCAAGTCATATTATCATGATGATTAAATCAAATCAATAAATGATCCACTTAAGCACATGCATCAAAGATTACCCGGTCAAACAAGTTATCAAAGACATTATGCGACTTTCCAAGCTTGGATATGGGACGGTTGACAAAGTGTCTTATTGGGTAGATCTTTTCCTTGGGACAAGGAGTGTTTCCCAAGGGATCCCTCTCTAAGCCATGTGAAGTGGATGAAGTGGTTAAGGATCAAGACTCACTGGGCATGGGGTTCATGACATACAAGGGGTTGTAGTGTCTCATTCATGGGTGCCTTTGTAGAGAGTGTGTGGCACCTTCATTTGCAATGCAATTTTTCAAAGCCCGACCTTTTTCCATTCTTTGTTTCTTTCATGTTTTAAAGGACGAGTTGAAGGCCATTGTCCTAGAGTGGTTCTCAGATAATGACAATGTCATTCACAAATAGCTTGTGGGAATGATAAGGTTGGCTCGTGATGAGACCCCCTTTTTTCTCAGTTGTGCAACTGAGAGCCACTACCCTGGTTTGGTGGCCAGATGATGGTAATGTCATATTGTTAGATACCCATGATCATGATAGGCCAGCTCATGATGAGACCTCCTATTCTCCAACTAAACCCCTAGGCATTTTATCATTTATTCTTGTGGGTCCCCCTTTTTCTTACAGAGAAGAGTTTCATTGCTTTCTTGGGGGATCCTTGGGCGAAGCATCTGGAAGGTTTATATATATAAGATTTTATGTTTTATCCAACAACAATCCCTCTGGGCCTTCAACCCCTTCATCCCATAGAATGAGGGACAACCCCTTCTTTGGATTATGCCTTTTTTGGGTATGCCCCATGGTGGAGTCGCTAGATGAGATTCAGTATAATCTCACCAAGAAAGGTGGAAAAGGGACATCTCTTGGAGTGATTCACCATGAAAGATAGGGTAAAGGCTTTGTTATAGCTTGCCAAAGTGTCATTAGGGTTTCGAAGAGGATTCAAAATCCTCCTCGGCAACGACGCAAAAAATTTATCGCACAAGTTATAGGTTGGGAAAATCCTGACCCAACCACCAATTCGCAACAACTTAGAGAGCACCTACCCATTGTCACCTTAGGAAAGTGTTCCTGTCACTTTAGAGGTGAGGTAGTCACCTCAAGGGGGGAATCTCGATGACCATAGAGGGGATTGAGATGGAAAACGATAAGTATGGATGGATTTCCCTAAAGGTCAATTCTAAATGGTAGAAGGAACTTGTAACATCCCCCACAACGAGCCATGCTACTCCAAAAAAAAAAATTATTCATTGATCAACATACTGTAACATACCCAGCATCCAACTGAGCTATGCGACATAAATTTTTCGAACTGCATGCAATTAAAACATATACACACAAAACTATTGTGGAACTTTATATATATAACGTAAACAAGCAAATGCATTATGTAATTGCACGGATTCATACTGAAATAACAGTAAACATATACATGCAGTCTATACAGGCAATACCCATAAATATAAAGACAGTTATAACCACACATAAGATAAACCCATAAAAATAAACACGTAAATAATAATGCAACATATAAATTTATCACACAATTGACACTTATCTTGGTAAGAATATCACCAACTACGTCCAGACCTTCCACGAACATCCCAGCCTTAGACCACACTGCTCATCACTCTCAACAGTGGGTCACCACCGAGCTGGGACTAAACTCCATTGGGGTAAAGGGATTTCTAACCAGGATAATGGATCACAGACAATAGGAAAGACTCCATCACATGTGCCTACTCAAACTAACAGCCTACAGTCCCTCATTCCCCACATGTTTGTCCCAACTCCCACTCTAGGAAGTGTGCCCCTTCTCTTCTCAACGGTCCTTTGGCTGCCCCACTTCCTTTCCGGGCTTCAACAACAGACCAGACAAGAAGTCTCAAATGCCTATAGCTGCAGTTTAGCACCTTCATGAAATCAATTCCCAACAATTCTCTCACCCAGAGAGAAATTGCTCATGGACCTGACAACCCATCTCTTAAATATCCCACGAGCCTGACAACTCGCTTCTTCAATCCAGCTCCCAAGCTAACCAGCTACACAAACAGGTATGGTTACAGATTCAGGTTCAGGTACAGTGACATGAAGGTACGAAGGATAGCTCCATGAGTGTGTGAATGATGATGGATGATTGATTGGATGACTGAATGATGGAAGGAATCGAAAAATGAAATAAGTCCAAACAATATGTATGCATCTTCCCAACGTGACACTTGTCATGTTGCGGGATACTTTGGCCCACTTGTCATGTTGGGAGCTACCTTGGCCCACTTGTCCCCAACTTTAGAACTTAGGATAAAATAATTATCCATACTTTATACTTTTAAGGAATATTAATATAATATTTCTTTTTGGCTTAAGCTCCCTAGCTTATCCCTTTTCCTTAACTTTTAACCCCCCCCCCCCCCCCCTTCCCTAACTAGTGGAGTTTAGTCCCCCATACTCTTTTATCGTGGTCAGTCTACGCACAACGATGTATTTTATATTAATGATGAGACATATACAAAAATAGGCACACTGGCCTTTAGCATCTAGGCTCTCTAGCCTAATACAAACATAAGCCTCCTAGCTTATAATAACTGGCTCACCAGCCTATAAAACATAACATATACACAAAGGCTCCTTGGCCTAAAAATCACGCGCACTTAAGTTGTTGCGCGCAGTATCTTGGAAGGTGCACACTTCATCATTTTACTGCGCGGTACATGCGCGCACTATACTATGGAAGGTGCATACAAAAATGATGTCAAACAACTCACCAACTTACGTACATTTGTATTTACATTTACAATTGGGTTCGGCCTAGTGGTATTACAATCTCCTTGCCTTATTATGCATTGTCCTCAGTGCATTATGTACACATATACAACAAAATTTTCAAAAATCCTCAAAAAGATGCGGGTATTCTTCCTGAATTGCATCCTCATACTCCCAAGTAGCATCCTCAGGACAGTACTAGGTCCATTGGACCTTTACAAGCCCTATGGCTCGATTCTGGAGCTATTTGATTTTTCAGTCCAGAATGCGTACCTGATGCACTTGGAAAGCGCCTTCTTGCTCCACCTGAATCACATTCCAATCAATAACATGATTAGCATCAAGTATATATTTCTTGAGTAATGATACATGGAATACATTATGAACAGACATAGATGCAGGCAATGCAATCATATAAGCCACTAGACCAATCCTCTCTAGGATTTCAAATGGCCCACAATAGCGAGCTGCCAACTTTGAACAATTTCCCAACTTCGGGGAACTTCTGTTGGATTTAACTTTCAAGAATACATGGTCACCAATTTTAAATTCACTGTGATTTCTTCCCTTATCAGCATAGCTTTTCTACCTGTCTTGGGCAACCTTTAAATTTTGTTTTATTTTCAACATGTTCTCCTCCATCTCCCTGAGTAAATCTAGCCCAAGCACTACTCTATCTGTTGGGTTATCCCAACTTACCAGTTTGTTGCACTTTCTTCCATAAAGTGCCTCAAATGGGCTCATCTTTAGAGATGTTTGGTACCCATTGTTATAAGCAAACTCTACTAAGTGTAGGTTGTCTTCCCATTTTGATGGTTTATCCATCACATACATCCTCAACATATCCTCAATCACTTGTGTAACGACCTCGGCCATCAACCCACTTGTCGAGCAATGCTACTATGCAAAAACATTCTCATACTTATATAGTATGCATTTAATTGAAGTTAAATGGCTTAACAGAGTAAACATATAATTACTGCTAACATACAGAATTAATGGAATCAACAGTAAATATCATCGCAGTGGAATACATGATAATATTGCAAGCATCAAAAACAAGCATTTTAATTGAAATTAAACACATGCATATACTTATCTTTGAAACTGTAGTAACTCCACCAACTACGTGCAGACTTTCCATGAACCTCCCAAACTTAGACCTCACTGCTCATCACTCTCAACAGTGAGTCGCCCCTAACCTGTGACTAAGCTCCACCCAAGGTCAAGGAATCCTAAACTAGGCTGAGGTTACTGGAAAACTGCACAGAGCAATCGGAAGATTCTCCCCATGATCCTTCTTATGCCCACTACTCACAGACTCTCATTCCCCACATGCACATTCCACCTAGGAGTATACACCTTCACAAACACAGTCCATCGGTGCTTCACCTCCCTTCTGGGCCTCGACAACAGGTCGGATTAGGAATTCTTAGAGCTCCATAGCTGGTGTTGGACTCTCTCTAGAAGAAACCCACTCCCAGCAGACTCCCTCACCTGGAGAGAGTTGCTTACAGGCCCGACAACCTGTCTCTTCTACCACGGGCCTGACAACCTGGTTCTTCCACCAGTAACCAATTTAATTCCTGCAAGTTCAATATAACAACAATAACGTCAACGTTTGGTCAACTCACAGGTGACAGCAGCAACAACATCTTTTGGCTAACTCATGGGTGACAGTAGCAACAGGAAAACGGGGAGTGTAAACAGAAACGGCAACAGGCCACTAAAACACAACACGGTTCAGGTAACACCCGTTTGCAGGATGTGTGACAAGAAATTCACACAGAGGTCGAACATAGACTCAATAGTTCGAACAAACTTGTATCGGTTCCTCAAGAAAACATCACAGGCTTCAGTTTTCAGAGCTGCGTGAGGCTTACAGAACTTAGACGCAGAGATCCCTTGGTTCAGACATCGCACAACAGAATGGAGAACCAACCCCCATCTCAACTCAATTCTTCGGTTAAATTGCATGTGCCTGGGCCGACATATGTCTCCCATGAGGTTGCATGTGCTCCATCAGCATGCGTTCCCTCTTGCACACGTTCCCCCTTCCAGGAACTTAGGATAAAGACATACCTTTCACATAACTTTTGGAATAATAATAAATTATTATTCCTAAGGACTTAAGCCCCTAATCCTAGATCTTAGGCTCAACACATAGCCTCTCTTTCCAACCTTTCAACCCCTTTTCCCTTACCCACCTTGTGGAATCTTAGTCCCCCATCACTCTTTCTTCATGGTCGGTCTGCACGCAGTGATGTTTAATCTTTATTAATGTTCTGCATACTACATATACAAAAACAGGCTCCTGGCCTTTGACACTTAGGATCTTCGGCCTAATAAACACATAAGCCCACCAACTTATCAATACTTCACTCACCAGCCTACAAAACATGATTACAACAGGGCTCGTCCTTGGGGATATTACAATCCCCTCCCCTTATTTTTGCACTGTCCTCAGTGCAACTTTTATATAGCATCGGTAAGATTTCCAAAATCTTCAAAAATATGTGGATATTCTACCCGCATAGCATCTTCATGTTCCCAAGTCGTGTCCTCAGGACCGTACTAGGTCCACTGGACCTTTACAAGCCCTATGGCTCGATTCCAGAGTTGTTTGTTTTTTCGATCCAATATGCGCACATGATGCACTTGCAGAACACCTTCTTGTTCCACCTGAATCACATTCCAATCAATTACATGATTAGCATCAGGTATATATTTCTTAAGCAATGAAACATGAAACACATTATCTACATTCATGGATGTAGGTAATGCAAGCATATATGCAATTGGCCCAATCCTTTCTAGGATTTCAAATGGCCCACAAAATCTGGTTGCCAACTTGGCACAGTTTCCCAACTTCATGGAAATTCTATTGGCTTTTACTTTCAAGAAAACATGATCGCCCACTTTAAATTCTTTGTGGATTCAGTTCTTATCAGCATAACTTTTATGCATGTCTTGGGCAGCCTTTGAATTCTGCTTAATTTTTATCATTTATTCTTCCATTTCCTTGAGAAACTCTGGCCCAACTACTGCCCTATCAGCTGGATTATCCCAGCTTATTGGAGTATTTCACTTTCTACCATAAAGTGCTTCAAATTGGCTCATCTTCAACAATTCTTGATACCCATTGTTGTAGGTGAGTTCTACCAAATGCAGGTAGTCTTCCCATTTTGATGGTTTGTCCATCACATACATCCTTAGCATGTATTCTATTACTCTGCTCACCCTCTATGTATGTCCATCAGACTCAGGATGATAAGTTGTGCTAAAGTTCAGATTCATTATGAATCCTTTGAACAACCCCTTCTAGAAATTTGAGGTAAATTTTGGGTCTCTGTCAGACACAATTTTCTTAGGGATTCCATGCAATCATGCTATTTCCTTCACAAAGATGTCAGCAACATCCGTTGCCTTGAGAGTAGTTTTTAACAGAATGAAATGGGCAACTTTCGTAAGCTTGTCCACCACCGCCATAATTGAATCATGTTGCTTGTCTGTTCTGGGCAACCCTGTGATGAAGTCCATTGTCACCACTTCCCACTTCCACTCAGGAATGGGTAAAGGTTACAAAAACCATGTTGGGTGCCTATGCTCATCTTTAACCTTCTGGCACTCCATACATCTGGCGATGTATCCAGCAATATCTTTCTTCATACCTATCCAAAAGTAACGGCTCTTGACTGTTTCCATGGTTTTCTGATATCCAAGGTGCCCTGCATAAGGCACATTATGCATTTCATGCAAAATCATATGTTTAAAGTCCTGGACATTAGGTACATAAATTTTGTTTTTGTACAGAAGTGTTCCGTCAATTTCCAATTTATAATTTTCCACTTTCTGTGGCATCTCACCTTGTTGTAGCTTTGCTACCAGCTCCATGTACTGCAAATCTGCATTTGCAGCTTCCAAAATTCTTTCCTTTATATCAGTTTGGTACGTGCTAATGGATGTAGCATGTAATTCTTGTACTCTCCTATTGAGTGCATCAACCACTTTATGCTCCTTCCCTTTGATATGTTTGATATCAAAATCGTACTCACACAAAAATTTCAGCCACCTACTCTGCCTAGCATTCAAAGTTGGTTGATCAAATAGATATTTCAGACCGTTGTGGTCTATTCATAGTTCAAACCTCTTTCCCATGAGGTAATGCCACCATTTCTTTAGAGTGTGTACTATGGCTGCCAACTTCAAGTCATGAGTGGCATAGTTCCTTTCATGTTCTTTCAACTTTCTGGATTCATAACAAATTACTAACACATTTTGACTAAGGACTCCTCCCAGTCCTTTTTTGCATGCATCAGTGCACACCACGAAATCTTCGTTTCGATCTGCAATCCTCAAGATTGGAGCAATGATTAACAATTGCTTCAATTGCTAAAATCTTTTCTCACAATCCTCTGTCCATTGAAACTTCTTCTCCTTCCTTTGAAAGGAAGTAATAGGGTGAGTTATCCTCGAGAACCCTGCGATAAAACTTCTGTAGTAACTAGATAGACCCATAAAGGATCTGACTTTCATCACATTCTTTGGCACTGGCCATTCTCTAATGGCTTCAATCTTCTCAGGATCTACAACTATCCCATCCTTCGAGATAATATGCCCCAAGTAATCGATCTTCTCCTGATAAAACGAGCATTTTCTCAACTTGGCATACAGTTGGTGCTCTCTTAGTACCTGCAACACCATCCTCATATGTTGTTCATGCTCTTCCTCGGACTTGGAATACACCAAAATGTCATCCAGGAAGATTATGACAAACTTGTCTAGATAGTCCCTGAATACACCATTCATCAGACACATAAAAACAACGGGTGCGTTCGACAACCCAAATGGCACCAGTGTGAACTCATAATGACCATACCTTGTTCTAAAGGCAGTCTTGTTGATGTCTTCATCCTTTATTCTTACCTGTTGATATCCCGACCTAAGGTCTATCTTCGAAAATATCTTTGCATCCTTCAACTGATCAAAGAGGTCATCGATCCTCGACAAAGGATATTTGTTCTTTACAGTCACTTTATTCAATTGTCTAAAATCGATACACAATCTCAGTGTTTTGTCCTTCTTCTTCATGAACAGGATTGGGGCTCCCCAAGGTGACACACTTGGGCATATATACCCCTTATTCAGAAGCTCTTCAAGTTGCAGTTGCAACTCTTTCATCTCTGGCGTACTCATTATGTAAGGAACTTTCGACACTGGGGTTGCTCCAGGCATCAAGTTGATAGAGAAGTCAATATATCTCTTCAGGGGTAATCTGGGTACCTCTTGAAATACATCTTCAAACTCCTTTAGAACCACATGATCTCCAATACTTGACACCTTATCCTTAGGTGTTTCCTCCACATGAGCTGTAAATAATTGAAATCTTTTTCTGTAGCACTTATTCAGCTATATTGTTGAGATTTCCTTGATAGCAATAGCTCTAGGAATTCCTTGGACTTTTTTCGGATTCCCTTCCTCATCCAAGCAAGTGAATGCCTTGTTACGATATTCCAATATGGAATGGTGTTGGTCCAACCAATCCATCCCAATTAGACAATCATAAGACCCTAAAGGTAGAACATTCAATTCATCCTTTGTGCTCAGTCCCTTCATATCCACTGGACAAGACTTAACTAACTCAATGACTTTTCTATTGGTTCCTGTATCCAGCTACACTAACCAAGACTTTTCATGTTTGCTTCTTGACAAATGAAAACTTTCCACCACTCTAGGATCTATATAACTATGGCTAGCCCCTAAATCAATTAAAATATTAAATGGTTGGTTGTTAATCATACCTTCTACTTCAATCATGTGTGACTGAAATTTAGCTTGTTTGTTGTTCAAGGCTGCGTAGATCCTTGGAATTCTATTGCCCATGTCCTCCATTGTGTCAGCTTGCTGAACATTATGGACAACTCTCAATTTGCCATTTTTGTAGGGACAATCTCTATACTTATGGTTTCCCTGAAAACCCCAACACTAAATGGGTGTATGTCTTGGCCTTTGTTCCCCTAATTCAGCCATTCTTGGCTCTCTAAACGATGGTTGTCCTTGAGGAATTTTTCTCAAAAAGGGAGGTTTGTTTCCCTTCTGCCTCTGCTCTTTCTTGAACTTCCTCTGGTCGTCCCAAGCCTTCTGAAAGGTAGGCTTTTCTCTTTTTTGCTCATATAAGCATTTCACTCTTCTTAACGTTTCTTACATGGTCATAGGGTCATCATACTAGATCTTGTCACCAATGGAAGGTGGCAGTCCACTCAGATACCTTTGAATATTGACAGTTTCTTCTTTGATGAACGAAACATACTTCAGCAATTCCAAAAACCTACATCCATACTCATCAATGATCATGTTGCCTAGCTTGATTTCAAAGAACTCCTTCATCTTCCTGTCATAATATCTCTTGTTCAAATACTTCTTCTCGAAATACCTCTTGAATTCTTTCCAAGTGATATCTTTCTCTCTAATGTGTTTCACCTGCACAAGTTGATCCCACCACATGGATGTTTTTCCTTTCAGTTGATACGTCGCAATTCTTCCTTCCGCATGAGAGGAATAATTATGTAGTTGGAAGTATTTCCTCATACCAAGCAACCATGTTTCGGCATCTTCCTCCTTCTAATGTTCTCCATCAAACATAGGAGGCTTAATCTTGTTCATCTCTCCCTTCAATTCATCCACTACATATTTCCTGTGCTTTCTGGTAGGAGATGGGCTTGAACTATTGTGTGTCCTTCTCTTGGAGCGACCTTGGGAGTGATGATGGTGTCTACCCACACTCATTGACCTTGTTCCCTCAGAAGTCTAGTGACTCCCTATTCTTCTCAAGTCACTCTCCTTATCCAACTTCTTTTCTATTCTCTCCAAACTCTTAAACAACTTTATGTTGAATTCTCCTTGTTTTTCCTGAGCTTTTCTAAGCTTTCTGCTATCTACTCGGTGAGTTTGGCCATGTTTTTTTAATCCTTCAATGATATTCCTTATGTTTCCTTCTTTATCTATCTCTTCTCCATGGCCATTGGAGTTCTATCCTTCAACCCCCAAATGAACATCCATTCCTTTTTCTTCGTCCTCGGAACTAGAAGTAGTCTGTGCCCTTTCCATTTCTTTTGCACTCAGTGGCAATTCTATTCGGTTCTAGTGCTTGTTGAACTTTTGCATCACAATGTGCAGACAACTGAAATTTTCTAGGTCATTAATCCTTAACAAATCCCACAACATTCATAAACAACTTGATTCAAGAAAATGTTTAGTTTCCATGAATTTTCTAGCTCTGCTAGGCTTTGTAGTGCACTCGAGCCTTAGCCCTTTTTCTCTCAGTTTCCCAACCCATGTGACCATGGTTTGTGACCAAGCACTGTTGGGTATGTGTTATATTCTTTGCACGAGTAGTAGTGTCTGAGCGCCTGTGCTAGGCACGCAGG
>JZKD02S1670367.1:91698-104591 GCA_000966675.3 Picea glauca
TGGGTTTCCAGGTGAAAAATCTCTGTGTAATGTTTGTATTTGCCATTGTATCTTTTCTGTTCTTTTCTGAATATCAGTTTGCAGTAGATATTGTACAAGGTTAGAATTTACAAGCGCTAGATCTCAAGGTTCTCTAATCAGAACTTCGGGGTTTCAGGTTTTGGGGTTTCAGGATTTTCGTCTTGGAGGCTCTCACACTCGCTTCCCTCTCCAACTCCCGACTTCTGAACTTCCGAACTTTCTAGCCACCAGGCCCACAGCACAATTGTCACCAACCACGGTGGTGACACGTGGTATACTTAAGAAGGTCCACGTTACCTCAGGTGACGCCATATGGCCCCACTGCATCTACTTTTCCTTCAGGGAACACTAACACGTGGCACACATCCCATGGGTCCACACCCATCCACGTGACGTCAACCCGACCCACTACTTCAGCTCTTCAGGATTTCGCAATTTCGGACTTCGAGAGTTTGTGCATTAACACATTCCACTTCTCCCGATAGCCGAACTCTCGAAATTACTCTCTGCTCTTCTGCTTAATCCAACAAACAAGATATTTTTCCCAGATCTACGGTGTATATCTTCTCGGGACTTCGAAGTTTCGAGTTTCGGGGGTTTGTGCCTCAGCGCACCCCACTTTTCCTGATAGTCGAACTGCCGAAAGGATTCTAGGATATCCTCTCGGCACCTTCTCTAGATCTAATGGTCGTAAAGGTTTTCCTTTCTTTCTGAACAGATCCTACGGTTCCAACACCCCAAGTGTTGAGTGCCCTCCCTCTCTGTGGTCAAATACCATACCGGTTGCGGTTTTATTCTACCGCTACTTCTCCCGAGCTTCATACATGACTCAGTAACCCATTGGCACCCAGAAACATTCTAAGGTTCGAAATTAGTCCTCCAGACACAATTTCCTCTCGAAACCTTGGGTCCAAAGACCACTTATCTGGCCAATCTAGGCTCAACATTGAGACCTTGGGCTCTAATACCATATTGTAACGAACCTGGCCATCAACCCACTTGCCGGGCAATTCTACTACGCGGAAACATTCTCAATCTTATATAGTATGCATTTAATTGAAGTTAAATGGCTTAACAGAGTAAACATATAATTACTGCTAACATACATAATTAATGGAATCAATGGTAAATATCATCGCAGTGGAATACATGATAATATTGCAAGCATCACAGATAAGCATTTTAATTGAAATTAAACACATGCATATACTTATCTTTGAAACTATAGTAACTCCACCAACTACGTGCAGAATTTCCACGAACCTCCCAGCCTTAGACCTCATTGCTCATCACTCTCAACAGTGAGTCACCCCCAATCTGGGGCTAAGCTCCACCCAATGTCATGGAATCCTAGACTAGGCTGAGGTTACAGGAAAACTGCACAGATCAATCGGAAGATTCTCCCCAGGAACCTTCTTACGCCCATTACTCAAGGATTCTCATTCCCCACATGCATGTTTTTCCCGGGAGTATACACCTTCACAAACACAATCCATTGGTGCTCCACCTCCCTTCTGGGCCTCGGAAACGGGTCGGATCAGGAATTCTCAGAGCTCCATAGCTGGTGATAAACTCTCTCTAGAAGAAACCCACTCCCAGTAGACTCCCTCACCTGGAGAGAGTTTCTTACAGGCCTGACAACCTATCTCTTCTACCACAGGCCTAACAACCCAGTTCTTCCACCAGTACCCAATTCAATTCCCACAAGTTCAAGATAACAGCAATGGCGTTAGCGTTTGGTCAACTCACAGGTGACAACAACAACATGCATGTTCTGCCCGGGAGTATACACCTTCACAAACACAATCCATCGGTGCTCCACCTCCCTTCTGGGCCTTATAAACAGGTCAGATCAGGAATTCTCAGAGCTCCGTAGCTGGTGATAAACTCTCTCTAGAAGAAACCCACTCCCAGCAGACTCCCTCACCTGGAGAGAGTTTCTTATAGGCCTAACAACCTATCTCTTCTACCATAGGCCTGACAACCCGGTTCTTCCACCAATACCCAATTCAATTCCTGTAAGTTCAAGATAACAACAACGACGTCAGCGTTTGGTCAAATCACAGGTGACAGCAGCAACAACAGCTTTCGGCTAACTCAGAGGTGACAGCAGTAACAGGAAAATGGGGAGTGTAAATAGGAAACAACAACAGGCCACTAAAACACAACATGGTTCAGGTAACACCCATTCGCAAGATGTGTGACAAACAATTCACACAGAGGTCGATCACAGAATCAACAGTTCGGAAAAAGGTGTATTGGTTCCTCAAGAAAACATCACAGGCTTCGGTTTTCAGATCTGTGTGAGGCTTACAGAACTCAGACACAGAGATCCCTTGGTTCATACAACGGACGACAGAATGGAGAACCAACCCCCATCTCAGCTCAATTCTTCAGTTAAATTACATGTGCCTGGGCCGACACATGTCGCCCATGAGGCTGTATGAGCTCCATCAACATGCATTCCCTCTTGCACATTTTCCCCCTTCTAGGAACTTAGGATAAAGACATACCTTTCACATAACTTTTGGAATAATAATAAATTATTATTCCTAAGGACTTAATCCCCTAATATTATCTCCTAGGCTCAACACTTAGCCTCTCTTTCCAACCCTTCAATGCCTTTTCCCTTATCCACCTTGTGGAAGCTTATTCCCCCATCACTCTTTCTTCGTGGTCGATTTGCACGCATCGATGTTTAATCTTTATTAATGTTCTACATGTTACATATACAAAAACAGGCTCCTGGCCTTTGACACTTAGGCTCTCCGGACTAATAAACACATAATCCCACCATCTTATCAATACTTGTCTCATCAACCTACAAAACATGATTACAACAGGGCTCGTTCTTGGGGATATTACAACTTGATTCACCCTCTCTGTTTGTCCATCTGATTCTAGATGATAAGATGTGCTAAAATTCAAGTTTGTTCTAAATCCATTAAATAATCCCTTCCAAAAAATTTGAGGTAAATTTTGGATCTCTTTTAAACACAATTATTGTTGGCACAGGGGCAGACCCAGGGTTCAACGTTTCAAAGTGCACCAAAAAAACCCTATCTACCCTTTCGGCAAAACCTATGAAGTAAATGAAGTCTCACCCGAGGTAGAAGCAGGGGGGGTTGCAGGACTCAGGTGTCTACAACCAAGATGAGACACAGATCTGTGATTACAACACTTAGTAGAGCACTTAGACAACAATACACATTAGTTCATGAGTCTCATTCACATCGCAGATTAAACCCTTATTATGGATCAACGTAGTAACAATAAATATCAAGCACTTTCAATCACTTAGCACATAGCATTAGCTCAGATCTAGCCTTCATTTGTCTTTAATACCATTCAACACTAAGCAACAACATCAGATCCATTCATCATACATTATAACAACAACACTTAGAAGATAAACACATAAACAATATCACACAAAGCACATCAAGACACAGGATATACGTGGTTCACCCCAGTGTAGGACTACGTTCACCAACTTCTTCTCTTCTTCTTTATTAGTCCCCAATATTCTTACAGTCAGTCGCTCCTGTGCACAAATCCACAGAGCCAACTCCGCCGAGGACAGGAGATCTACGCACAGAGCACCAGATCCTCCTTCCCTAAATCAGGTCAAGGAACAAAGCCTTACATACAATGTTTGTGCACAAAGAAACCTACAAAATACTTTCACTTATCTCCACAAGTCTTAACATACTCTGCACAAATCCAACTAGTCATGCACTAAGCCAATCAGTAACTACTTTTACATTTCTTAGCTACTACTTATTTATACATTTACAAAGAGGCCTAATCATGGGTAAACCCATGGGTTGACATCCCATAACACATTACATAAACCCTAGTAAACCCTTTTCTCGGTCCACAAGCCCGAAAAACAAGCGAGATCTCGTGATCTCAGCTCCACCTAGGTGATCCATCTTCGACCAGCCTGTCGAAGTCCCAAAAGTGGTCAAACATGACCAATGTTTCCTCAAAACTTGGTCGAGGGCCAACAGGCCCCCAACACTCACCTGTGACTCATCCTGAGTCACTCAGATCTAGGAAACACTGCTTTGAAGGCCTCGAGCTTTGCTCGAGATGCCTCAACTTGGTGCTTCGACAGAGCCTCCTGCTCAGAAAAATCCTTAATTATTTTCTCTGTAACATACCACTTGGTCTAGCTGCAAGCCTTGTCCTTCAATCTCTTCAAAATCATGCAGGCTTCATCCTGAATCGACTGTAGCCTCTATGTAACTTCCATGACTCTTCTATGTATTGCAATATTCTATTGTTGGGCTATGCATTGTTCATGTGATATTTTCATCCTCTCGACTGCAGTGAGCAGCTTCATCTGTGCCTGGACGATGGAGGCCTGCTGTTGCACCTCCTGGAGTTGTGCTTCCAATTTCCTCAACTCTGGATCTTCTGCGAGGTGTTTGTAGGTTTGCACACTTCGATCACTCAACTGCTTACATTCTAAGGTGAGGACCTTAATCCTTCCAACTGCGCTCTTGGTGGATTCCTCCCTCTAATCGCACATTTCTTGCGGAGTGCTCGACACTGCTTGAAGCTCCAACTTCATTACCCATGCTTGACGTTGTTGAATGGCCTCAGCGAGCTTCTCCACTTGCATCTCGACTGACTCTTGTTCCTCTTGTGTCAAGCCCGATACATAGCAAATTACTTTAGTCACCGCCTCTTTGACCACAGTCTTCTTTGTGAGCAGCTAGTATTTTTCTTTCTGTATTTTTGCTTTGTCCTCCTCGAACATCGCCTGAATTTCATCTTTCTCCTTCTCGTAGGCGGTTACGCAAGACTATGCAACTCGTATTTTCTCCACGACCTCCTCCTTTTCTTGCTTCAACGCATATGTAGCTTGTTCTTTTTCTTCTTGTACGCGATGAAGTCGAGCCTCTGTTGCATCTGCTAGCCTTTGTAATTGGACGGGCTCATCCCCCAATCTTGCAATCTTCGACAGAGCAGGCGCAATGGATATTGTGCAGCTCAAGTGAATAGCTTGTTGTATCTCCTTCAACTCTTCTCGATTCGTTCATACAGTGTTTCCTGCTTCACTCCATGTCTCTATAAGATATACTCTGAAGCATCCTCCATGACTGTGATGATTTGATCGACATCGTACTCTGTGATCACATTCTTCGACTGGGGTTTATTGGCGCGGGTCTTCTTTCTTGTCGAAGGTTTCTCTGGAGAAGCCTTCCTTTTCTGTGAAGACTCTATTCCAATAAGGGGATCCTGAGGTGGTGTAGTTGTGCCTTCTTATTGCATTTATGTGTCATCTCCTCCTCCTTGTCCATTACCTTGGTCTTCTCCTCCTCCTTCTCCTCCTGGCGATTCAGTTCCATATTCCTCAGAGGCATTGTCCTCTTCATCGATCTCTATGCTCTGGACTTCTATCTTTTTCTTCTTTTTCTTTGCGCTGCTCTATCCAGCGTGCTCGACGTGGATGACCAAGGGGCTTCCTATGATGTCCACGTCGGAGAGCTCTGCATATTCAACTAGTATAAGGAATTTTTTCTGCCATTCTTTGGTGATATCTTGCATGTCTTCATCAGTCAACTTATAGTAGGACTGTAGATCCTCCTTACTCTCATCCATGCACACAATGATATAGATAAAGTGTCGATCTGCGTGGAACTTCGCTAGCGGTCTATACTGGTGCAATGTGTTCAAGGTCATGCGTGGGAATGAATCAATAGAACACTTCAGTTGCTGGTAGTAGGCATGGAAGATAGTGTTTGACTTCCACTACTTCGACATGTCATTCGTATACCAAAACGTGGAGAACCTTGCGGCCAACGAATCGGATGGCTCAACTTATGGAAATGCCACTCCTTTCGGCATCTGCCAAGCAAAAAATGCTATCAATACAAGCAACTAGCTAAAATGGAATTCATACCCCTGATCCTATGTTCGCGACAGTCCTTCTTGAGCTCGTTGATGAGATAACTCACCCAGTTCATTTGCCTTCCTTCTATGCACTTCCCTGCGAGGTCTACTACGAACCCAGTGACCTATGTTAGATGATTCTTTTTGACGAGCTCGCTAGCTATAAGCTAACAAGCTAGGCACACTGTGCCATCCTGGATGGAGGCTACCTTGTAGCCTCGATTTCCCTTTTCTACATCGCCATAATCCTCCTTTATGCATTGTGCCAGGGAGATATCTGAATTCTTCCCTCTGTAGAACTGTTGAGGGTTCGGTCCCTTCATGCTCAGTCCTATAATCAAGTGGATCAGCGTCGGATCCATAGTGACGCACCTGTCGATCCATAGGTATCCTCCGTGGTAGCACAACAAGAGGATTTTAATGCAAGTGTTAACCTCCTAATGTCATCCAAAGTGAGGGATCCTCATTACATTCAGGATCGTGGACTACACCAGCTCCTTAATCCATGGCTCGGAGACTATGCATGGCTTCTTCCCAGTCGTCTTCATCAAATAACTATGGGGTGTGACCATGGCATAGTTATTTATGTCGTCGAGATTAAAGTCATTTTTCTTCAGAGCTGGGATCTATCCCAACTGGGGTCCAACTATGCGTATCCCCTTTGGGATGTACGCAGTGATCAATACGTACTCAAAGTCACATGGGATGGTGTCGTGATTAACCACGCTAGCCAAAGGTGGTATATACTCTGGAAAGACCGATGGGATCTTCTTCATGTTAGCCAAATCATCGCGGTGCTTGCTTTGCTTCTTAGTAGCACGGCTAGAACGACGTCCAGTCGAGCGGGATGCTTTCAGTCCCCCAGTTGACGATGCTTGTATTCCTACAGACATAACTTTCTCAGACATGAGCTCCACGAGAATATCCTCCACAGTCTTCTCTAGCGCAGTAGCTTCGCCCGACATTCACACTTGTAACCAAATAGATCGAGTAGGCGAACAGACAAGAGAAGTAATCAAACAGATGGTGAGGTCTAGAAATCATAGCGCGATATGAAATTGAATCTTTGTTAGCTTGGATAATCATGGGTGGAAAAAAGTGGTCCCGGTGCAGCATTCGACAGGTTAAATAAGCAAGCGTCGTAACAGATTCCTCCAACAGGAAGGAATGCATCCATCAATGTGAATCTGTTCGTTATGGCACGATCTCAACGGTCCAATGATGGTATTTCCATCAATAACTGCATTTCTAGCCATTCTAGAGCGTCATTCTAACGATCGGGGTGCCTCCAACGGTCATATAGCTTCATCATGGAAAATTCCCATTCTGCATGATTCTGCTATTTCGGCGAGGTTCAACTTCTGCGGACATGTCTCCTACGAAGTCTTCTCTAGAACTTCCCGTATTTTTTCTAACTTTGATTTCTTCTTATTGAGCTTCCTGGCCTTCTTTCCTGTGATCTGAGCTTCTCTAACAATTTATGGGATCGTTTTTCCATTTGTATTCTTATCTTCTCCTAGTAAAGTGACTTCACACTGCTGATGTGCTCTTACAGATTCTGAGGTTAATGTCCCTTCTCTTACTATTTCTGGGGTGGTTATACTTCTTTTTTGCATGGGCAGGTTCTTCAAGCCTTCATGCGTTCTTTCAACTTCAACATCTAGTTCTCTCACCCTCTGTTTCTTTGACTTATCCTCTTGTTCTTCTATTAGTCGCTTTATTTTTCTGGTTATGAAGTCCCTTAGTTCTTGCTTGTTCTGTTCTATAGCTTCTTCCTCTATTTTCCTTCTGATCTGATCCTTCTCAATCCAAATCTTTCCTAATAAAAGTGGAAAAGGGGCGTTTTTCTCAACAAATTTAATGACTTCAAATTCTTCTTCAATCGATGTTTCATGAGAAATCATAAGTATATTAGTAACTCTTCCACATAGGGTTATCATTTTTCCTTTAAACAAGCCTATCCTTCCCAATGAAGGTACCATAGCAGGCTTTCCCAAAATTTCCCAAGTGCTTTCTGGGATAATGTTCACATGTGTTTCTTCATCCAATACACAATTTATGTCGAAGGGTTATCATTTTTCCTTTAAACATATCTTTCTCTATTTCTATCAAATTTATTCAGATCGACTCTTTCTTCTAACTATGCCCTACCATTCATACTAGGACAAAATCTATCAAACATACCTAGATTCATGCTTTCGAAGAAAAAATTTCCACTTATCTTACCCTTATCAGAGCACAAAGATTTCAAATCTTACCTCTTTTCTTTAGATCATGTTTCTTTCTTACCAAAGATCCTCGCAATTCAGTAGAATATTATGCACTACAACAATAGATCTACGCACATAGCTTTCTTTTTTCTTTAGTTCCCAACAATCACAGTTTCGGGTACTGACAACGGAACCATTTGTTGGCATAGGGGCAGACCTAGGGTTCAACACTTCACAGCACACCAACAAAACCCTAACTACCGACCCTTTCGGCAACACCTGCGAAGAAGATGAAGTCTCACCCGAGGTAGAAGCAGGGAGGGTTGCAGGACTCAGGTGTCTACAACCAATATGGGACATAGATCTGTGATTACAACACTTAGTAGACCACTTAGACAACAATATACAGTAGTTCATGAGTTTCATTCACATCATAGATTAAACCCTTATTACATATCAACGTAGTAACAATAAATATCAAGCACTTTTAATCACTTACAACATAGCATTAGCTCATATCTATCATTCATTTGTATTTAATACCATTCAACACTAAGCAACAACATCAGATCCATTCATCATACATTATAACAACAACAATAAGTAGATAAACACATAAACAACATCGCATAAAGCACATCAAGACACGGGATATATGTGGTTCACCCCAGTGTAGGGATACATCCACCAACTTATTCTCTTCTTCTTTATTAGTCCCCAATCTTCTTACAGTCAGTCTCTCCTGTGCACAAAGCCACAGAGCCAACTCCACCGATGACAGGATATATGTGCACAGAGCACCAAATGATCCTTCCATAAATCAGGTCAAGGCATAGATCCTTACATACAACGTTTGTGCACAAAGAAACCTACAAAATACTTGCACTTAGCTCCGCAAGTCTTAACATACTTTTACAAAGACAACTAGTCATGCACTAAGCCAATCAGTAACTACTTTTACATCGCTTAGCTACTAGTTATTTATACATTTACAAAGAGGCCTAATCATGGGTAAACCCATGGGCTGACATCCCATAACCCATTACATAAACCCTATTAAACACTTTGCTTGGTCCACAAGCCCGCAAAACAAGCGAGATACCGCGATCTCAGCTCTGTCTAGGTGCTCCATCTTTGACCAACCTGTCGAAGTCCCAAAAGTGGTCAAACATCACCAATGTTTCCTCAAAAATTGGTCGAGGGCCAACAATTGTCTTGGGTATGTCATTTAACTGAGCAATTTTCTTCATATAAACATCAACAATGTTGGTTTCCTTGTGAGTGAGCTCAACTGGAATAAAATGGGCAAATTTAGTAAGGTTATCCACGACTACCATGATAGAATCATGTTGCTTGTTTGTTCTGGGCAGTTTGGTGATGAAATCCATTGTTACAACTTCCCATTTCCACTCAGGAATGGGTAATGGTTGTAGCAAACCAGCTGGGTGTCTATGCTCAACCTTTACCTTTTGACATTCCAAACATTTGGCAACAAACTCAACAACTTATTTCTTCATGTGTGGCCAATAATATTGGCTTTTGACAGCTGCAATAGTTTTTTGATAACCTGGGTGCCTAGCATAAGGTACATTATGCATTTCTCTCAATATCATATTTTTCAATTCCTGGGAATTGGGTACATAAATTATGCCCCTGTACATGAGAATTGCATCATTATCTAGCTTGTTTTCTTCAATTTTTTGCTGCAAATTACCTTGCTGTAATTTTTCCATTAATTCCTTGTATTGCAAATCTAATTTTGCAGCCTCTAAAATTCAGTGTTTCAAATCTGATTGGTACATGCTAATGGTTTTAACATGCAATTCATGCACTCTTATGTTGAGTGCATCAGCCACTTTGTTCTCTTTCCCCTTGATATGCTTTATATCAAAGTCATATTCACTTAGAAATTCTAACCATTTGCTTTGCCTAGCATTTAGAGTTGGATGATCAAATAAATATTTTAGACCATTATGGTCTGTCCTCAGCTCAAACCTTTTCCCCATGAGGTAGTGTCTCCATTTAATCAAGGCATGCACTATGGCTTCCAACTCCAAATCATGAGTGGCATAATGTCTTTCATGCTCCTTCAACTTCCTTGATTCATAACATATAAAAAAAACATGTTGACTAAGGAATACACCAAGTCCTTCTTTACATGCATCTGTGCATACAATGAATTCTTCATTTGGGTCTGCAATCCTTAGTATTGGAGCACTTGTTAATAATCGTTTCAAGTGTTGGAAACTCTTCTCACAATCCAATGTCCATTGAAACTTCACACCCTTCTTTTGCAAGGAAGTGATTGGATGTGCAATCTTTGAGAATCCTTCAATAAATATCCTATAGTAGCCTACAAGTCCCATGAATGATCTGACCTCTATCACATTCGTTGGCATTGACCATTCTCTAATGGCTTCTATCTTCTTAGGATCCACTGCTATCCCATTCTCTGAAATGATATGTCCCAAATAATGAATTTTCTTCTGATAAAATGAGCACTTTCTCAATTTGGCATACAACTGATACTCCCCTAATACTTGCAAAACCATCCTCAAATGATGCTCACGCTCTTCTTCTGACTTGGAATATACAAGGATGTCATCCAAAAAGACAATGATAAACTTGTCTAAATATTCTCGGAAAACACCATTCATTAAGCACATAAAAACAATTGGTGCATTTGACAACCCAAATGGCACCACTATGAAATCATAATGACCATACCTTGTCCTTGTTAGTCTCCAATTTTGACTATATTTTTTTCCTATATCATGTCAGATATACCCCCATTTTCATATCTAGTATCATTTCCTTCTGGCCTTACCATGACACATTTGACATCCTTTTACAACTAAATGGGGTTATTCAAGGTATTCCTATGATGCAAGTTATTTTTAATGTATTTTGATATTTTAAACTAATATTGATACTAATGTGACATGAGTTAGGTACTTGTTCCCTTGAAACAGACTTATCAGTACCAGGTACCGGCTCACACTTAGTGGAGATGCCAAAGACTTGCACGACATGGCCAGATTGGATTGGCATTCTGATTCATATAATTGATTGAGTCATAACTCAATATGATGACTCAGGGAGAGATTGTAGAACTATTTTATTATAATGCTTTATGATCCACACTTCTTGACACTGTGTTTCATGAAGCTGTGAAATTAGTTTTAACTGACTATGAGTCATTTTCGGATCTAAGATTCGCTTAGATTAATGCACCTATGTTCAAGACTATTTGGAGAGGATCTATATAAACTGAGATCGCTCTCAAGAAACGTTGGTTACGATATGCTATGTGATACGATTTATGATAATACAATTTGATATGCGTTATGTTATTCGTTGTTAAAATGATTTGAGTTTGTTTATGAATTATGGAGTGTGAAGTATGAAACAATTTTTGCATGGAATAATCTGAGTAGCTCTGGTTTCATTTTAGGGTGATTGCATCTCTTGGTTGGGCCCACCAACAGGTTCAATTCGTTGTCTCTTTTCCATAGTAGAGTTAGTTTATTTTTAGTTCTAGAATCTGCATGTGAGTTAGTTTTTTACTCTGTTAAATTTTGGCTTAGCCATTTTTCAATTAGATCATTTTCAGTTTGATATTATCTTATAGATCGATGAATGTTGAATGAGTTATTTATCCTTGTAGAATTTGAAGAGTGAACCAAGTACTTAATCCAGATTTGCTCTGTTTTCCAGTTTCCAGTTTGATCATGATTTAAAGATGATTTGAGTTTAGACTTACTCTGTTTTGTTAGGATAGCTAGCTTATAGTCTGATTAAAGGAAGCTTCCAGTACCTGTAGGGTAAAATAGGATATTTATTTGTTTCACCTATGTTAGATTTAGAACTGCTTGATGCTTAGATTAAAAGGTTTTTAAAATGATCCTTCTTTTATGGTTTAGATAGATATGGTGATGATTAGATGTTTAAGATAATAGTAGATAGTCGTGGGTGATTACATTAGATTAGGAATAGAAATACCTTTACTTAAACTCAGAATTGTTTCCATGTGATGAATCAGACAAAATATGATTAGTTTTAAGATAATCATTAGGGTTCAGTTTCTAAGAGTAAGTTTATGTTTTCTTCTCAGAATAACTTTTAGATAGGAATTAGAATCTTACCAGCACATATAGTGTAGCAGCTCTAAGTTCACTTACCATGGTTTGACAATTTAGTGTTTTCAGGTAATTAAAAATCTTTAATACAATAGCCTGACATTTTTGGCGTCGTTGTTGGGAAGTTGTTTAGAAGGTAAGTTAGATAATTATTTTGGTTGTTTTCTTAAAATGTATTTGGTTTGGTGTGGTGTGTTAGCAGGTTGATGAAAGAGGAGCTGTGAAACGAAGGGTGAGAACCGACATATCTGTTATCACAGGTTCCTCTGAAACTCAATCTTAGTTTTTCTTTTATCTAGTATGTTTTCATGAGAAATAGAGATCATAGAGGTAGATTTAGGGGAAACTCAAAACAACAAAAAGAAGAAACCTCCACCCAAAAAGCAATAGAAACTGAGACTGGAACTCTTGTTGAGGGAACCATAGAGAAAAACATAGAAACAGGAAACACCACATACCAACAAATTCAAATTCCTAGTGATCCAAAATTGGTTGACACAGTTCATCCAGAAGAAGTGCAAGCTATTTTCAGGAACCCTGACACTATAGTTTCACAAATAACAACTGCAACTATTGAATCAAAGGTAATAGGATCCTCAAAAGAACCAATAGGAGATAG